>VSMD01066248.1:0-36359 GCA_008750895.1 Mirza zaza | reverse complement strand
TTTTTTTTTTTTTTTTTTTGGTTTAGTTTTGAACCACTCTGAGAGAGGTGGAGTTACGTCTTATTGTGCTTTTAATTTGAATGTTCCTATAGTCTCATGATCTTATTTTCATGTGTTGATTTGACATCTGTACATCTTCTTTGGGAAAGTGCTCAAATCTTTTCCGCATTCTTTTAATCCAACTCTCACTTTTATTTGTAACGCTATATTCAGCATTTCTTTTCCTGCTTTTGTTTGGATAACTGGAAGGATCATAGGTCCCTCTAAGAGACTAAACATGTATATACATGCATGTTCATGTCTGGCCATATGCCGTCTTTTTCAGGACGGAAAGCTCACCCCCTTCAGCTTCTCCCAAAGCTCCGGCAGCTGTCAATAC
This sequence comes from Mirza zaza, assembly GCA_008750895.1. Lineage (NCBI taxonomy): Eukaryota > Metazoa > Chordata > Mammalia > Primates > Cheirogaleidae > Mirza > Mirza zaza. The sequence continues at coordinate 35,980 of VSMD01066248.1, read as the reverse complement.
TCCTTAGTAATTTGATTCCAGGAATCTTTGCCTCTCCTTTCAACTGGGCCTCCCAACATGCCCCCACACTCCCAGTCTGAGCGGGCAGGGAGTGGGACCTGCATCTGCTGACTCAGGAAGACTCTGAGCTCCTGTTGCTCCTGAAGCTCCTCCCTGTGACCCACTGTGCCACCTTGGGAGAGTCACTCCAAGATTTATGAGATCCCCACCTTGGGGCACTGGTTTCCCTGTCATCTCCCTGACCATTGGAACCACCTGGAGGATACTCAGTGGAGAAAAAAATCAGTGGCTTTAATGTAAAATAATTATACCCTAAATTTAGCATTATCAGGCTAGGGAAAAGTCACTCCTACAGGGACACTTGTGAGGAAGCCCCTCCAAGCCATCCGCACAGCACTGGGCAGCCAGGAATGATGCTGCTCTTGGTACCCAGGATGCAAAGAAGTTACTTAGAGAAAACTGGATGAACCTCATTGTGAATTACCAAAGAAAGGAGGGGAACAGAAGCTGCTGCCAGAGGCTGGAAAGGAGGGAGAGGAAGAAAGGAGGTGCTTGCTTCTTACCCCCTTGGGAAGGTAGTCTGGTCCTCCAGGGAGATATTTCCTATTTGGGGCTCTTATAATACTTTTCTGTAGCTCTTCAAGAGCCAAAAATACAAAAACAAAACAAAATGAAAACTCCAGGGGGGACACATAGACATATACAAACACAAACACGTAAACACAGTACACTCATCAGAGTAGGGGGACTTACCCCACTCACACCCCTTCCCTGGATTTCCCAAGATGATCACCTGACACCTGAGAATAGACACAGAAAAAAATGATGAGGATGGTGATTATAATAATGGTATGATGGTGACAATGACGATGATGATGATGGTGATGGTGATGATAGTTATGATGACATTGATGATAATGGTGATGATGGTGATGGTGATGATGACATTGATGATGATGGTGATGGTGATGACAGTTTTGATATTGATGATAGTGATGATGATGATGAAGATACAGCCCATCTATGGAAAGTTCACTATATGAACTGGTTTTACACTGGTTCTTCTTACACATAATCTCACTCTATCTTCACAGCAACCCTTTGAAGAAGTGGAGCCCCATGCACATGATCACACAGGGTGGGCCAGTGTGGTCCAACCAGCCTGACCCCTGTCACATGCAGGGCCGCAGGGAAGGAGGATCATCGGTGCACAGACCTAAAACACGCTGCCATGCGGTGCTCTAGCAGCCAAAGCACCCATTCCCTCCAAAACTGACATCCAAACACTTCCAAAGTGCCTGTATTTCTATTTCCTTACTTGGCTTTCTCTTTGTTTTTTCTTAAAGGCACATGGAAACAACAATGGTGCCTTCGCAACTATTTCTTGGTTGGCTCCTCCCTACAACCCAGGGAAGTGGTTTTCTTGATAGCTGCATCTTATAGAGGAAGACCGTCCTCCCCTACCATCACCCTGCTCTCCGGCCCCCCAGGGGGGTGAGGCCGTGGGCCCTGGGAGCGCCTGCTGGGAAAGACAACAGGCTTTCCTGCCCTTCACCTCCCTGCCATGGCCAGGCGTGAACGTGAACGTGGAGCATGCAGGACTCGTGGGGACATCCCCAAAGCAGCCTTGCTTTTGTCGCTCTTGCTCCTTTAGGCCTGTTCAGGGAGCAGCTGTTGGGGGAAACCTCCGGCAGGCCCGACCACCTCTCCGGCAATTTTAAAATAGTGAAGTGTTCTACATCACTCTTAATTGTGGAAAACAATCCAGGTCAGTGTTGAGGATGTGCATGCCTGTAAGAATTCAAGTGTCCAGCTCGACTCAGAGCTGTGCACCTCCCCTCTCCAGCTGGCTGGAACTTGGGCCCTTGGAAGAAGCTTTGGACGGGAAAAGGAAACGCAGAAGGGAAAAGCGCTCAGACCTGGGGCTAAGAGCTCACCTGGCCCATGGTGAAGGCAGACCTTGCTCTAGGCGCTTCTGCTGGGTCTTCAGAGCCTATGCCTGCTATTTTGCACCTCCCTGGAGCAGGGCACAGCCTTTCTCTTTTGGAAATAACGGCCCCTCCTCAGCCCCTAAATATCCTGGCCACCCACAGCGTATCCTTGCTCAGACCCGTTTATCCTGCTGACTGGCTATAAAGGACAGTTCAGGGTTTCGGACACCCCTATCTGGCTCTCTCCTGTGTTTGTCACAGGCAGCAACAGATCTCCTCATGCAAACATCATGCACAGCCTCAGCTACATGGTGTTGGCATTATTTACTTATGTGTTTGTCTTTGCCGCAAGACTTTTGAGGGTGAGAAATAAATCTTGTCTGTTTTTATAACACTCTCAGAATCTTGCATCGTGCCTGGCACTTAGTAAAGTGTAGGCAACTGGTTGAGAAAGTAATTAATAAACAAATGTGCACAACACCAAATGAAGTTTAAGTCACAGACCAGCCCTCTAAGAAACTCAACCATTGTTGGATAAACCACTGTGCCCCTGGAGAAGGAAGGTATACACTAAGGAGCTGACTTTGTAGACACAGTCTCAACCTTCTAATACCATTACCTGACATCCAAATAGACCTTTTGACTTCACCTCTCAACTAAGAGCACCATGTAAGATCAGCTGGCAATGGTATGACTGTGTGTTCTTTGGTCACCTGACCTCCTCCAAATCCTTCCAGCTGAAATCATGGCCTGTAGACCTGGCCAGGGGTCAAGCCAACCTTGACCAGAAAAGGCAGCCTGTCGGTGGACTCAGCCCCACAGGAGACGGGGCTGCAGTTAACCTGGTTGCCTTGGGCTCTTTTATTTGGTGAACCCTCCAGAGCCCAGCCCTGGGGAGTCTCACTCACCCATGTCCTGGTGTCCCCACCAGGCCCTCCGGTCCCACCTAACCGTGTGGTCAGGCAAGTTTCTGCCAAGTACCACCCGCTGCCTCCTCTGGGATCAAGTTCTGCTGCTCCAGTTCCAGACAAAGGCTGGATGATGGCTGAAAATGAGCCGCAGTAGTGTGGGGGTTCACCTCAGCCCTGTCCATCGCAGCCAGCACAGCACCCAACCCTTTCTTAGATAAGTTTGCTGACCCCCATCCTAGGCAATCACTACTACAGAGGATAACTAGTCACTTTTAGGAAACTGGTGTTGTTGCAGCAAGGTGTACAGCTAGTGTTATAGCTCTTGACCGGGGAAAGAACCGAGCAGCACACGAAGAGTCCTTGAGCCTCAGTGCTTCATTGCAGGCCTGGGTCTCAGCATCCAGGGAGGCCTACAGGGACTCCACTGCCCGCTGGTGGCTGCACCTCAGTTTAGCACACTCCTTATCTTTCTCTGGCAGCTTCTTCTTGGCCTCCTCCAGCTCCTCGGTCCTCTGGATGGCATCTACCTTGTACTTGCTCAGCAAGTCCCGTCCCAAGAGAGGCACTGGACAGTCTGGCATGTGGAGGACCTCATGCCTTATCACAAGTGAATGTTCTGCTTCAGTGTCCACCATGAATGTCATTTGTTGGCCCCCTACTTTTATCTTGACTGTGGGTTCTCAAGGGCTGAAGGAACCCGGTCGGCCCAACTTGGAGTCAATGCCAGCGAGCCCCACTAGCTCTTGGGCTTCTGGTTTCTATTAGATTGTCCTGAATGGGGCCCTCCCGTGCAGCAGGTGACTTCTCTCGTGGGGGCATTCATTCTTCCAGTGGCCAAACCCCTTGCAACTAGCACACTGGTCTGTTGCCAAGGGCACCTGTCCTCTGGTTCCCCACTTTACTAGCTGACTTCCCTTGTGGGGGCATTCATTCTTCCAGTGGCCACTTGCAACTGGCACACTGGTCTCCCGCCAGGGGCACCCATCCTCTGGTTCCCCCCTTTCGTGGGGATCTGGGTCGCCTGGATGGGTTGGGTCTACCGAGGGCAGCAGCCAGGAGGGCAGCCTTTTTCTTCATCCTCTGATCTTTCTCCCTCTGAGTGGTGCAGTCCTGGTTGACGTACACCTTCTGGGTCACCTCCATTAACTGCATAATACTCATGCCTTCAAATCCTTCGAGTTTCTACAGCTTCTTCTGAATGTCGGAGGCTGATTGCCCCACAAACACTGCATTCACCATTCTCTGGTTTTCAGCTGCCTCCGGGTCAATAGGTGTGTATATCCGGTATGCCTCACAGAGGCGCTCATAGAAGTCATTGGGTGACTCCTCTGACTTCTGGGTAATTAGGGCAACCTTGTTCATGTTGGTCGGCTTTTTGGCCCCTTCCTGCACTCCTTGGAGAAGAGCCTCTCGGTACTGCTCCAGTGCCGCTTGTCCTTCTGGTGCGTTGAAATCCCACTCTGGGTTGGTCTCAGGTGCCGCCCGCGATGCCCATTGTTCCACATCCAGGGTGCCCGCTGGTGCCCGCTCCTGCAGCCACTTCCGAGTTCCAGTCATGATCCCATGCCGTTCTTCGGTACTGAGGAGAGTCAGCAGGAGTTGTTGGCAATCTTCCCACGTGGGGCGGTGAGTCTGGAAGATCGACTCCAGGAGGACGATGAGGGCCTGCGGTTTCTCCAAGTAGGACAGCATACGGTGTTTCCAATTCAGTAGGTCGGTGGTGGAGAAAGGCTAATAACACAGAGCAGGTTGCCCCGGCTGGATGGTTCCGTCATCCCGAACCTGTGGCGGACCTTATTGGGAGCTGATTCTGATGTTATGCCTTATACTAATTATTCACTACAGTCTGTAACGTACGTGTGCTGTCTGACGCAGCGGTAGTCAGCATTTTCTTCAGACACGGTTGCTGCCTTGTGACTTGATAAGAGGCCTGAGTTGTTGCACATAAGCAAATGCTCCCAACTCCCACACGGAGGGCCCCCATGGTGGGAGTCTGGAGGCCATGAGAACAAGAATAAGAACTCTCCCAAGAACCGGCCCCCAATTGATGGTTGGTAGTCAATGACGGGTAAGACTGCCCATGGAGGGGGGCAACCTAAAACAGGCACAACCGCGGGGGCCAGGAAGGAGCCGCCACCTGGGATTGAGACCAAGAAGCACTTCAAATGGCTGCATTGTTTTATGTTGCCTATCTCAGCCTTGGCTTTTGAGCTCTGTCCAGCACCTTAACTTTAGTAACCGTTTTGAGGTCTGAGACCATGGGAAATTATTCCCTTTTGAAACAACTCCAGAATTGACTGATATTGCTGCTATGCTCAGATGCTCACGTACAGGGAACTAACCTTGGGTCTGGGGGTATAAAAATAAAGCGACCGGCATTGGTCGCTCGAGTCATTGTCATGTCCATGTGTGTCTGTGTCGTTATTTTATGTTCTGTGTCATCCCCCATCCTGTAATTGGGCCACGTCAAGTGGTGTAGTGAGCAGGGTCTCGAACCCCGGAGGGTCTTGAACCCTAAAGCAGGGTCTTGAACCCTGGAGGATCTTGAATCCTGTACTAAGGCTGTGTCATTTCAGGTGGTGGGACCAAGAGGATGACCCCTTCGGCTAATGGTAAGTGGCATCCGACAGGGGACTCTTGGGAATAAGAGCAGGGTCTGGAACCCTGGGGGGCCTTGAACCCCGTATAAAGGACAGGACCCTAAAGCGGTTATTTGCTTTAGTGCAAAAACATTGTAATTGGTTTCAATTTCAATCACAAGTTCAGCTAAATTTACATAGCTGGCAGCAAGTTGTTAAAGCCTTGCCTGTAGTTCATCAGCAAGGAGATATTATTTATTTAAAAATTTTAGTCAGTTTGTAGTGCTGTTATTCAAGCTCTCTTTCTCTTACAGTTGGCCTCGGAGAGGGGTGATTATAATAAGGAAAATAATAAAAACCCTCCTAGATCTCGACCTCTTTCCCCAAGTAAAGATGATGGGGAAGAGTCCTCAGGAGAGGAAAGAGTTAATCCCTCTTCTGATGTTTCTGTCTGAGTCAAGTTACAAGAGCTCCTTCAATCTGAAATGCAGGAGTTAATCCCTTTGTTTACAAAGAGTAGGATGGCTGCAGCAGCGGAGCTGTTTTCTTTTCCCGCCCCTCCCCAGCTCGACATCTCCGAGTGCAGCTGCCTGGCTGCTTGATATCCTAGCATGTTGTTGCCTTTACTGCTGCCTGGGACTTGCCCGCGATTTTCTTACTATACGCCGGGTGATCCCCTAGATGCTCCAGGGCCGACAGAAGACAAGCTTACAGGCTCAAAACAATATGAAACCTTAAAAGCCTAAGCAAGAGCCATGGATGCAACCCCAGCCAAAATAGCTCAGTTGGAAGAGCATCAGACTAAAGATCTAGAGGTCCCTGGTTTGGTCCTAGGGATGCTGCTCTAGCATAAACTGAATTTTTATTCATGCTTGGAGGCACATTGAAACTTCTGGCACTTTGGGACCAGCCTTTTCAAAAACTATGCAAGGGCCTACTGAGCCATATATTGATTTTTTCTCTCACCTTAAAGAGGCGGTTCGGAGGAGTGTTAGTTCCATAGAGGCTGCTGCTATTATCATACAATCTTTGGCTGTGAAAAACACTAATCCTGACTGTCAGAAAATTTTGCGCCTGCTAGAGGCTGGTGGCGCTACTCTTGATGAATATGTAAGAGCCTGTGCCGGTGTGGGGTGTGCTGCCCACCACGTCACTAAGAGACTTTTAGAAGCACACTACGATCAACTCTTCTCTTCTGACAGTAACTTTGCTAAATTCCAGCCAAAAATATCATGCATTGTGATGCTTTATTCAATGCTATACCTCAAACTTTTCTTTTTCTCAGAATCCAGGATTTCATAGGATACTTGTATATATGGAAAACAAACAAGTTTATATTTTTGGACAGGAAAGTATGTATAAAAAACTATTTTAACAATCCAATGTTTCCATCAAGCAAATGATCATATGTACAATTTTTTCTACCTTATTTCATCTCATTGTTTTTAGTGTGCTTCAATAATACAGGTTAATATTAAAGATAATTATTTATGACTTTGTACAATGTTAAATTTTTTAAATCTATCAACTTCTTAAATTTCATTCTAAGCTGCATATTATAATAGTCTCAAATGTTATTTTACCTGCCCAATAAATATTTCTTTCTTTTCAAGATAATTTCATAAATCATTTGACCTACCTAATTGCTAAGTAATATATGGGTGAACTGTTACTGACAGTACTTGTTTTAAAAGTCATACTTATTCAAGGCAATCAAAACATTTTTTTTTCCCACTAAGATATTTTCTTTCAGGGTGTTTGATATAGCAGTAAAACTTAAAAATTACACACTAAGCTTTGTATCTATTTTAAGTAATATATGTAAGACTTAAAGATACATGTTTTATTATTTCTTATATAAAATGTTAAATTAATTGATACCAGCTTCCACGTATAATCTAAAAAAGTGAGAGAGCAAATGGACTATAACAATATAGAAGTATATATACACACAAATGTAATATAAATATAGTTTGTGTATATAACTTATAAATATACACATGCAACATATAAATGTATACCATATGCATGTGTGTAATGCTATTTGCATATACTTAAATATATGCATATACCTACAATGTATGCATATATGTTAATCTATATAAACAAATATGTTTATGTATCATATATAATATGATGTATACTACAACTAATTATAATCTATAGTATGCGCTATATGCTATATAATATGGATATGAATATATGATTATGCATCATATATAAATGTAAAAATATAAGCAAATGATATATATATAATAACATTATAATTTTGTGTACATTCTGTGATGCACAATTTAAAACACTCAGTAACTTTTAAAAGCTTCTTAGAGATGTAAATTGTCTGGGACCGTCATTAGGTATACCTACTTATGATTTGCAACATTTATTTGCTACCTTAGAGGAAAGGGCCCTCGACAGCCCTCTCCCTCTTTCCCCACAAGCTAAAGAAGAGCTGCAATTCGTGGAGCAATGACTTAGCTCTGGATTTCTTACCTTTCTTCGGCCTTCCTGTCCAATTATTCTCTACCTTTTTCATAAATATCATTCTCCTACAGGTTGCCTGGGCCAAGACATTAGCATCCTTAAATGGTTGTTTTTAGCAAATAATTAAAATAAAAACCTTAAACTTGCTCATTTAATCACCAGGGGTTGACGACGAAGTCAGTTGTCTGGACAAGATCTTAATAAAATAGTTACAAATTTGAGTTCCAAAGATATTCTAACTAAACTAGAGCTTTCTTCCGTCTGGCAAGTAGCTTGTGCGATTCTTTACTTGTAGCTTTGGTTCAAGATGCCTCAGCTAAGCACGCCTTCCATCTTACCAATGCTAAAGGCCTTCAACAACGATTTTCGCTTTACAAAACAATAGGTTTGTGCTATTGTTCGCTCGTGTTCCACCTGCGCCCCTCTCACTCTCCCTTCTTTCCCCCTCGGTGTAACCCACAAGAGTTGCCAAGTAATCATATTTCACAGATGGATGTTTCCCACATCACATCGTTTGGAGTTATTACTCATCTTTATTCCTATTTTGCAGTCATGGGACAAACAGATAACACTCCAGCTTATACCTCTCAAAAACTTGCTGACTTCTTAGCGTTATATTCTATCCAACATATTACTATAATTCCTTTTAACAGCCAAGGGCAAGCCATCATCAAACGTGCCAATCGTACTCTCAAGCTTCTATTACAAAAACAAAAGGGGCAGTCAAGGAGTCTCCTCATCAACATTTACTCTGTGCTCTCTATACCCTTATTTTTTTTTTTAATTTTTGGCAGGACTTGCATGCCTCGGCAGTAGAGCATCATTTTGCTTTTTTACCTCCTTTGCAAAAAGCCTGTGATCCTGTGCACATTGCTGCCCCTACTGGTGGATGGATTAAAAGAAAATTTTACAATGGGGTTGGAGATATGCTTATGTCTCCACAGAGCAAGGTTGTGAGTGGGTTCCTGTGCGCCACCTCAGGCGACGGTATCCTCAGCAAGACACCGCTTGAGAAGAGAATGCCGTGCCAAAAACAGACAAAAAAGAAGCAGGCAGTAACACTAGCAGTCTGGTTGATTTGTAACCTTTCTATTCTTTTGCTTATTTTTTGCTCCCCTGCTGTTGGACAGACTGATTCTGCTAATGCTCAGTATGTATATTGGGCTTATGTCCCTTATCCTCCCCTTTTGAAGGCAGTGTCTTGAGGAGAGCCTAAAGTCCTTGTCTGTACTAATAATTCAAAATGGATGGCACCTCCATTTCAATATCAGTAACCGCACCCTAAGGACAAAGAGAGGGTAGTTTTCAATTATTCTACTTATGCTCAAGGTTATCCTATATGTTTTGGAGCGGGAGAACACTGCTTGGCACCTTCTGTGCAAGCGTGGGGTTTGCGATATAATTCCTCCTCATTTGCTACCGGCACTATATTATTATCCATAAAAGGTTTTAAGGTGTAATGTCTAATTTGACTAAAAGACCATAAAAGCAAAAACATATTTAAAAACTCTCTGCCTCAGGTGGAGACCTTAAAATTTAGATTAAAAATATGTCCTCAAGTGATAATGAAAAAACCAAAGTAGATCTTCACCACCGCCCTCTAGGTCCTTACCAGCCTATGTTTCTTATCTTTATCTTTTGCTAATGGAAACTGTTTATTAAAATCAGTCTACAGATAAGTTGACTTGCCCTGGTAATTGTGCCCTATTGTGTAAATTTTACTTCATGGGCTACTTTCAACAAATATTTACATAGTTTATACATCCTCAAGGCTCATACAGAGATATGATTGTCCGTTAGCCTTTCGAGGCCTTGGAGAGACTCTGGGTTACTAATTTATTAAATAAAATAACTTCCTTGGCTCGTAAAACAAAAAGAGTCATTGGTCTGATAGTCGTGGCAGTAGTAGGTTTAATATCTATTGCTTCCTCAGCCGCTGTTGCTGGAGTAGCTTTACATCATTCTGTACAAACCGTTGATTTTGTTAAAAAATGGCACAAAGATTCTCATAAATTATGGCAACATCAACAGATTGACTTCTGCCTAAAAGGCAAAGTCATTCAACTAAAAAGCACTGTACTATGGTTGGGAGACCAAATTCAAGTGCTGACTACTCAGTCTTTTTTACGTTGTGACTGGAATTCTTCTCAGTTCTATGTAACTTCCATTCCTTTTAATAGTAGCCGACACTGGATGTCATTAAGAAAACTGTTGATTGGAAGTCTAAATATTATTAAAGATATTCAAAGGTAGAGCGAGAAATCACTTCAATGTTTCAGAAAAGATTACCTGATTTTAACAATGATGAATTTTTCTCTGGTTTGACTAATGGGCTATCCCAAGTTTATCCCCTTGCTTCACTTAAAACTATGGTTGGTAGTATTGGTGGGAATCTGGTAGTCCTTTTGCTGCTGTTGTGTCTCTTATTCTTAATTCGTAGGTGCTGGAAGACCAAGCAGAAGACGCAGCGCAAAAAGGCAGCAAGACGTCATGGCTGGTTTTCAACATGTTCGTTGTTTTTAATTAAAGAAATAAGGGGGAGATGTTGGGGGCTGATTCTGGTGTTATGCCTTATACTAATTATTCACTACAGTCTGTAACGTACGTGTGCTGCCTGACGCAGCGGTAGTCAGCATTTTCTTCAGACACGGTTGCTGCCTTGTGACTTGATAAGAGGCCTGAGTTGTTGCACGTAAGCAAATGCTCCCAACTCCCACACGGAGGGCCCCTGTGGTGGGAGTCTGGAGGCCATGAGAACAAGAATAAGAAGAACTCTCCCAAGAACTGGCCCCTGATTGATGGTTGGTAGTCAATGACGGGTAAGACTCCCCACAGTGGGGAGCGACCTAACACAGGCACAACCGTGGGGGCCAGGAAGGAGCCGCCACCTGGGATTGAGACCAAGAAGCACTTCAAATGGCTGCATTGTTTTATGTTGCCTATCTCAGCCTTGGCTTTTGAGCTCTGTCCGGCACCTTAACTTTAGTAACTGTTTTGAGGTCTGAGACCATGGGAAATTATTCCCTTTTGAAACAACTCCGGAATTGACTGATATTGCTGCTATGCTCAGATGCTCACGTACAGGGAACTAACTTTGGGTCTGGGGGTATAAAAATAAAGCGACCGGCACTGGGTCGAGTCATTGTCATGTCCATGTGTGTCTGTGTCGTTATTTTATGTTCTGTGTCATCCCCCGTCCTGTAATTGGGCCACGTCAGACCTCGCATTTCACGAGGAGGCATCTGGAAGGCCGGGGCAGACTGCAACCGGCAGGCGAGTGGTGGAGATGCCAGCGGTGGAGAACCCGATGGTGGTGGGGTGTCGGATGCAGTCCCAGTCACCACTCTCCATACTGAATGCATGAAACTTATCAGCATGCACCTTACAACTGTTGGTTTGGATTCAGACCTTGCCATGTTTCAACTGATTTAACCAGCACTCCTGTTCCCTACACCGCCCGACAACACTCCTTTTCTGAACCTTGTCCCTGCCCAGACTCTTATCCCTGCTCTGGCTCCTCCCCTTAGACAAGAGGTAGGGGCTTCTCTCAGGTGTCCACCTAGCTGCGTCCCTCAAGGGTACTTAGGCATGTCTTGGCGTTGACGTCGCTACAGAACCCCAGGTTAGGACCCACTCAAACCCCATAGCCAAAGCTGTGGGGCTACAGATGCAATGACCGCAAGCAGTCACTGTTTGCTCCACTCACATTCACTCAGAGGTTATACATTCCCTCCCCTGGGGGATCCCTGTCCTTAGGAGCCAATGGGGCTCCTCTTCCATCCTACTGACAGGCCTACACCCCAGGAGCCAATAGGGCTCCTCTTCTGTCCTGCTGGAGAGGCCTACCTACCCTGACGGGGCCTACCTACCCCTAGGAGCCGATGGGGCTCCTCTTCTGTCCCACTGACAGGCCTATCTCGGGCGGGTCCTGGGGACCCTACCTTGTCTGATGTCCTGGGCTTGGTCTGCCACTCCAGCTGGCTCAGCCCGGCAGCTACCCGCTCAGCCTCCTGCTCCTGCCTGTGCACCGTGGAGGCCAGCACCGGCTGGGCACAGCATGGCCTGCATTGGTGCCCCTGCTTCCCCTCCCTCAGCAAGGCCTTGGCAAACTCGGCATTGCCCTTGGCCAACAGCTCCACTCTCTCTTCTTTGCGCTGGAGGAGAGAAATGCCGCTCAGCACCGGCTCATTTCAGCTGTCCCGGTGGCTTCAAAAGGCCAGCTCGGTCAGCTTTCTGGGCCAGGGAACCAAAATGTTGTGGCAAGGTGTACAGCTAGTGTTATAGCTCTTGACCCGGGAAAGAATCAAGTGGCACACGAAGAGTCAGAGAACAGTCTTCATTCTTCCAGCAGGCTCAGCACACCTAGTGTTATAGCTCTCTTCCTGTCTTCTGATCTTCTGACCCCCCCTTCCTTGTTCTCCTCCTGCTTTTATACCCTTGGTAGGGCTCAAAAAGCGTCCAATCAACTACAAGCTTTAACTTCCAATCAGCAACAAGCTTTAACATCCAATAGCAGTGGGATTCAGAAATTACCCAATCAGAATCATGCAAGCAGCATAGCTGGAAACAGGTGGCGGCACTGGGGCTGGAGGCATTCTGCCTGGCAGGGCCAGGGCGGCTCTCCCTGTCAGTATCAATTTTTCAGAGTTTGAAGTGCTAGACATCCACAAATCCTGTCCATCTATCTACAGGGGACTGTAAATAGGCTTCACTCCATTAATAATTTTTAACCGTAACTATATCTAGATATTAGTAAGTAAAGGTTCCTTGCCAGGCATCATTCTAATCACTCCACATGTATTAACTCATTTGAGTCTCACCACGATCTTGGCACGTAAGCACAATTACTTTTCCTATTTGATAAATGGGAGAACTGGGGTCTGGAGAAGTGAAGTACCTTGTCACTGTCCTAGACTGACACAGGGCAGAGCCTAGATTTGGAGCCAAACAACATGGCTCTAGCATCCACATTCCTGATCATTAAATCAGCTTAATATTTTGCATTTCACTAGCTCTCCACGCGTAAGCTAGCCACTAACACATGCGGCCCTGGTGTTTGCAAATGAGGCCTGTCAGCGCGACCCGCTGTAGTAAGCCGTGCTACCACCAGGGGGCGGCGCCGCGCCGCGGCGACTCGGCCGCCCCGCACCGGGTCGGACTGGCCGGCCGTCCCAGCTCCGCCGGAGTCTACTGTCAAGACGCGCGACGAGCGGACGCGGGGACCGCTGCACAGGGGAGGGCGCGCACAGAGGCCCCCTCCGTGCCGCGCTAGGACAAGGCCCTGGAATCCCGCGCCGAGTTCTCGGGCGCTCGCGGACGGAAAGTCGGGCAGGGGCGAGGGGGCGACAAAACCACACCTTCTCCCCGTTTCTCAGGCCCGTCTGCCGGCCGCGGCCAAGCCACCACCCTTCCGTCCCGAGCTTCCCCCGCGGAGCGGCCGCCAAGAGAGCCGCGCCGAGACGCGCCAGTCCGCGGCCGGGCCTGCCCGGGGCGCGGCGCCTGCAAGCGGCGACGGGCACCTGGCCCTTCCCAAGCCCTCAGTGCAGCCACTGCCCTTGAGCCCACTCCCGCGGCGCCAGCGCGAGGCTGTCCGCAGACTCGTCAGCTCACGTGACTTCGTCTTTGGGGCCTACGTCCTGGCCCAGGCGGCGGGAAGGATGCTTCGACCAACTCCCCCCTAGTTTGCGCCCCAGCTGGAGACTCCTTAGGCTGTCTTCAGGAGAGGGGAGCTTGAAACTACAGCTAACATGGTAAGTGCATGCACTGCACGTGGCAAACAGTAGGCACTCAACCAGTGTCTGCTTTACTGTCCAGATCCCCTCAATATAGTGCCAGAATCCAGGACGCTTGATTTGGCCTGTGAAACCGCGAAGTCTCCCCGAGGAGGAGGAGCCACTTTCCCTGCATCCACCCTACGCTGATTCAGGCAGGTAACAGGGATCCCTCTGATCTTTGCCCCAAAGCAGATGCCTTGATTGACATGTCCCCACCTCTACCTTCCCTGCCCTCAACCACAAGCCAAACGGCTTCATTTCAGTGCTGAGCCAGTCCCTGCAAAGAGATAGCCTTGGGCTGTCCATGCAGTGGAGCCGGCAGGCAAGTGGTGGGTGACAGGTGTCAGGTGTGAACCTGCCCAGGTGACCTTGGAGCCTAAAGCTGGCTTCCTTACATGTCAGTCTGGAAAACATTCCCAGTGAAAAGTGGATGCTTGGAACTTCACCAGAACATTATAGATACAGAAAAAACTGCACAAATTATAAGTGAACAGCTCAGTTAATTTGCAGAGTGAACACACCCAATGGAAAAGCAGAACAGAGAGGCCTCAAAAGCCCCTCTCTAGAGTCCTCTCCCAAATACCACCGTCTCTTTCCTCCCCAAAGTCTGCCATTCTATCCTCTACTGCCTTAGGTTAGTTTTGTCTGATTGTGATATTTACATTAATATAAATGGAATTATATTGTAAGTACTTTTTAGCATCTGGCTTTTTTTGTCTCATGGTTATGTCTAAGTTCCTTCTGTGCTGTTGTGGGTAGCAACTGATAGCACCTAGACAACCAGGTCTCAGCCCACTCCTTGTTAAGTGGCCCGCAGACATTTCCGAGCCTTCTCCAAGGTGTGCTTCACACGTGCTTACCAACAGGAAGTCCGTCTGAGGAATCACATGGCACCAAAACACCACAGTGCTTCCAGTGCTGTGTACCCCATCAATTTGGGCTGCACAGGGCAGGAGGAGGTAATGAAGCTCGCTGCTACTGACTCAATCCAAGCTACCTTCTGTTATTGGTTTGAGACGTTTCCTTAATTCTAGTGTAAGCATTTTTAGTGCTATAAATTTCCCTCTCAGCACTGCATTAGCTGCATCCCATGGATTTGATGTTTTATTTTCTATAGAATTCATTCAGTTCTATGTATTTTTTAAAATTTCCTTTGAGACTTCCTCTTTGAACCATGGATTATATAGAAGAGTGTTTAATTTCCATGTTTAGAATTTTTTTTCTCAACGTTCTGTTATTAATTTCAAATTTGAAATTTCCATTATAATTAGAGAACATGCTCTGTATATCAGTTCTTTTAAATTTGTTGAGATTTGTTTTATGGCTGAGAACATGATCTTGGTGAATGTTCCATGGGTACTTTAAAAATGCACAATTCTGCTATTGTGTGGAGCATTCTATATATCAGATTCTGTTTGTTACTTGTTTTGTTCAGTTTTTCTACATCCTTTTTGATATTCTGTCTAGGAATTTATCATAGTCTATTTGGGTTGCTATGACAAAAATATCATAGACTTATTTAAAAAACAAACTTTTGTTTCCCACAATTCTGGAGGTTGGGAAGTTCAAGATCAAGGTGCCAGCAGACATGGCATCTGGTGAGGGCCCATTCCTCATAGATGGTGCCTTCTAGCTGTATCCTCACATTGTGGAAGGGGCAAACAGGCTCCCTTGGGCCTCTTGTATAGGGGCGCTAATCCCAGTCATAGGGTCAGGGCCTCTCAAAGGCCCCACCTCTTAGTACCATCACATTGGGCATTAGGTTTCAACACATGAATTTTAGGGGAACACAAAAATTCAAACCATGGCATTCTACCCCTGACTCCCCCAAATTTATGTCCTCCTCACATGCAAAATACATTCATTCCAACCCAATAGCCCCAAAAGTCTTAATAATTCCAGCATCAACCAAAGCAAAAGTCCAGTGTCATCTATGAATATTATCTAAATCAGAGGTGGCTGAGACTTAAAGGTATGTTTCATCTTGAGGCACACTGCTCTCCAGCTGTGAACCTCTGAAACCAAACAAGTTATATACTTCCAGAATACAGTGGAGGGACAGGCATAGGATAGACATACCCAGTTCAAAAGGGAAAAATAGGGAAGTAAAAAGGGGTAAGAGTTTCCAAATTAAATCTGAAATCTAACAATGCAAATGACATTAAATGTTAAGGCTTGAGAATAATCTTTAACTTGATATCCACCTTTTGGACACACTGGGCCAAGGGTTGGGCCTCTAAGACCTTGAGCAGCCCCATTCCCATGGCTTTGCTGAGCAGCCCACATGGTAGTTTTCATGAGTTGGAGTCACATGCCTGGGATTCTCCCAGGCTAGAGTTACATGCTGGTGGCTGTACCTGTCTGGGATTGCTGAAACCTCACCAGAATGTCCTTTCTTGTCTATATTTCTATCAGTGTTCTGTTCATAATCACTTAGGTATTATGTAAGACAACTGAGGCTTTCTTTATGGCTCTCTTCTGTGCCTTCACCAGAATCATCCTCAATGGTCCATTAACAGCAATGTAGCCTTTTCTAGCATGCACCTCAAAATTCTTCCCACCTCTAAACATTACCCAGTTCCAAAGCTGCTTCCACATTTTAAGATATTTCCTATATAATACCCACACTCCTTATACCAATTTTTGTCTCAGTACATTTTGGCTGCTACTGCAAATGTATCATGGATGAGTTGACTTATAGAAAACAAGCTCCCCCCCTGCCCAAAACAGTTCTGGAAGCTGAGAAATCCAAGGTCAAGACACTAGCAGATTCAGAATCTGATAAGTGGCCATTCCTCATAGATAATGCCTTCTAGTTGTATCCTCACACTGTGCAAGGGGCAAACAAATCCCTTGGGCTTCTTATAAAGGAACTAATCTCATTTATGATAGCTCCAACCTCATGACCTAGTTACCTCCCCAAGGCCCCCGCTGTTAGTACCATCACATTGGGGATTAGGTTTCAACATATGAATTTGGGGGAGGGCACAAATATTTAAAACAAAACATAGTTTTATAAGTTGATGAGAGGGAAATGTTAAATTCTCAGTTATAATTGTAGATTTACCTATTTCTGCTTTCAACTCTATCAGGTTTTAATTTATGTACAGTAAGTCTTCACTTAATGTCATCTATAGGTTCTTGAAAACTGTGGCCTTATAGAAAATGGTATATAAACCAACCATTTTTTCCTCATCAGTGTTATAAAGAAATGATAATATTCTAGGATCTGCTGTAGGTTATTTTATTTAAAGTCACTGTTTCCAAGAACCAATCAATGCTGTTAAGTGAGGACTAATTGTATAAAGGCTCTGTTTGTTTCATGAACATACATTTAGGATCTTTAAGTCTTTCTGTTGATCTTTTTTTCACTGCATAATGTCCCTTTTCAACTCTAGTAATTTTCTTTGCTCTAAGTCCACTTTAGTGTTAATATACTGACTCTTGGATTTTTGATTAATGTTTGCATGATATATCTTTTTGCATCCTTTTATTTTCAACCTATGCCACTGAATTTGAAGTTTCTTGTAAACTGCACATAATTGTGTCATCTCCCGAGACACACACACACACACACACACACACACACACACACACACGCTGATCTGTCTTTTATGTACTGACTCTTGGTTTTTTTATTAATGTTTGCATGATATCTTTTTGCATACTTTTATTTTCAACCTATGCCACTGAATTTGAAGTTTCTTGTAAACTGATTTGTAATTGTGTCATCTCCCAACACACACACACAGCCTGATCTGTCTTTTGACAGATGTAGTCTGAATATTTATGTTTAGGGAATTATTAGTATGTTAGGGCTAAAATCTGACATTTTAGTTTCTTTTGTCTCATTTTTGGTTTTCTGTTTCTATCTACTTGTCTTCCTATGGATACCTAGAATATTTTTAAAGATTTCATCTTGATTTATTTATTGAGTATATCTTTTTGTATAGTGATTGCTCTGGTTATTACAGTAAAATATGTGATTTATCACTGTCTATTGACATTTTACTATTTGGGTTGAAGTGTGGAAATCTCACCTCCCATTAGTTTTCTTTGTCTTACCCATCATTGTCTTGAGTATCAGCTGGTGTTATAATTTTTGTTTCAATTATCAAATGCCATTTATAATACCTGTGAGGAAAAGAAGAGTCTATTATATTACCCACACTCTCCTCTTTCCATTCTTTTCTTCCCTCCTAATGCTCCAAGGTCTGTTGTTGTTGTTGTTTTGTTTTTACCATTTCCTTTCTGTTTGGATGACTTCCTTTTCCAATCTTTAAATGTAGGCTTGGCAGCAACTAATTATTTTAGTTCCTTCATCTGATGATATCTTTATTTCCCCTCATTCCCAAAGGACAATTTCACCGAATATAGAATTCATGGTTGCTGTTTCATTTTTTTCAGCCCTTGTAAAATGTGTCACTTCCTTCTGGCCGCCTTGGTTTAATAGGAGAAATGCACTGTCATTCAAATTGGTGTATGCCTGTTCATCATCCATCATTTCTCTCTGCTTGCCTTCACAGTGTTTTGTCTTTAGATTTCAGAAGTTTAATTATGATTATTTCTTGGCATGGATTTATTTTGTTGTTATTATTGATCCTGTTTGGAGTTCATTTGGCTTGTATCTACACGTCTGTCTTTTGCCAAATTTGAGGTGTTTTAAGCCATTATTTCTTCAAATATTCTTTAGCTCCTTCCTTTCTCTTCTCCTTATGATACACCAATGATACAAATGTTGGATCTTTTTTATTGTTCTATAGGTCCCTGTGGCTGTTCATTTTTTAAGTCTATTTTCTCTCTGTTGTTCAGATTGAGTGAATTCTATTGAGTTGTCATCAAGTTCACTGATTCTATCCTCTCATCTTCACTTCACTATTGAATCCATCTAGTAAGCTTTTCATATCTGTTATTACACTTTTTAGTTCTATAAATTCCATTTGGTTTTTCTTCATAACCTCTATTTATTTACTGTGGTTTTTCTGTTTCTTTATTTATATTTGTTGAAGCCTTTTTATGATGTATATTTTAAAATCTTTGCCAGATAATTCTAGCATCTGATTCCTCTTGATGGTGGCATCAGTGGTCCTTCTCACTCATGCTGCAAATTTCTTGGTCCTTGCCATAACAAGTAATTTTCTATTATATCCCAGACATTTTAGTTATTATCTTAGGAAACTCTGGGTCCTGTTTAAATCTTTTATTTTAGCAAGTAGTTGTCTTGATTATGTTTAGCAAGCAGGTCCTGGCCTTTGGTCCCACTGACGGTTTAATCATCAGAGCTTTTCAGTGCTACTTTGGTCTGCATGGTTCACCTGGTGCCTCTGGGGCTCCCGCTGATCCCTGCTGATGGCAATTGAGGGACTTAAGTGGTGTCTCTCAGTGGGGGAGAGGGAGGAGAGCCGCAGGCCCACAGCCATGAAGAGGCTTCCCTGGCATAGCATTTGTTGCAGCAGGTTCCCCCTGCCTATCGGAGACAGAGAGTGCTTTCCAGGAGGGGCTGGGTGCTTGTCGCGGTGGGATACTGCTCTGGGTCCCCCAGATTCTCTGAGATAGGATGGAAGTCTCAGATCCATGGGGACACAGAGGCTTCCTGAGCCAGATCAACTGTTGTGATGGAATCCCTTTTGCTGCCCCCACTTCCTGGCCACCTAGGTTAGTGACAGGCTCTTGGGGAACTCTCCTCTACTCCTCACCTTCTGTTGCCTCTGGCCAGGCTTCACCCAGTTGCCTAATTTCCTAGGAACTTTAAGGCCATTTATGATTCATCCCAGCAACAGGGTGTGTCT
Source organism: Mirza zaza (assembly GCA_008750895.1). Lineage (NCBI taxonomy): Eukaryota > Metazoa > Chordata > Mammalia > Primates > Cheirogaleidae > Mirza > Mirza zaza. The sequence continues at coordinate 16,512 of VSMD01066248.1, read as the reverse complement.
TGATATGGCTAATCCCTGTGTCATGAAATGTCCTTTCCTGGTACTGCCTGAGGCCCCGAGTCCAACTAGAAAACTCCAACTTATAACTTGTCCCCTAAGACTGGTTCAAATGTCCCTGCTCTGTGAAGTATGACCTTCCAAGGCCAGCGGGCAGCTCATCCCTAGTGGTAATACAAATTTCTAGAACAAGACACACAGGTACGAATGAGGTACAGACCTGATGTCCCCCCAGGGGGTGGGCCCAAGGTTCCCATTACAGAATAGATCAATAACCCCCAAGTGGGCAGGCTAAGGTGCCCATCGCATAATAGAGGGATGACCCCAGCAGGTGGGGCAGAGGTATCCATAATGTAACATTGCCGAGAGATGAACGGGAACCTGTGACAGCCACCTGCAGCAAGTGGCAGGGGCTTGTCCAGTTGAGGCTTTGTGGTCACTGGGTCTTTGTGACAGTCTCCTAGGATGCCTCTGGCCAGGGACCTAGGGACATGCGCATGCCCTATGAGCCCAGCAACTGTGATGCATGCCAACTGTGTTCTTGGACATAGGAGTCTGTAAACTCTTAGGAAATCAACGCCCTGCCCACCTTTCACCTTGTGACACTAGGAACCTGGGCAATGATTTGCTTCAAAGGCTCATCAGGAACTTCCTGTTGGACAAGATTTAACCTGCCACTGCCCACTCTCCCTTCTGCTCTGAGGCAGAGGCACTAACACCTGGACTATTTCAATCCACCTTTCCAACATACTTGGGGTGAAAAATGATCTCCTTTGTGTCTCATTAGAGTGGAAAGCTGAAGCCTCTGGGGGCTAACCATGCAGAGGAACTTTGTGCCAGGGGCAGTGGTTGCTAATTGAAATCTTTATTATCTGTCCATGACCAAATGAGCCCCAGTTATTGCTCTTTTCTGTTTTGGAGTTGAGGTAACAAGATAGCAGCAGTCCCTGTATCCTGTCACCTCTGGAAGGAGACAGCCCGGGGAGGGCAGAAAGCCAGCAAAAAGGAGCAAACTCCCCAAGGAAGGACCTTGGCTGGGGGGATGGAAGACGCAGGGGATGAGCCCTGCATGACAGCCTGGAGGGCAGCACTGCTGGGCTGCCCTCAGCATCTGCTGATAAGTAAATCCACAAGACTCTCAGCATCAGCTAAGTACCCACCTGGGTAGAAACTGGGACATCCCATTAGGGCTGGTCCATGCCAGGGGTGTCTTCCTGTAGGCAGGGTGTGTGTAGAGGTATTTATAGCAGTATTATCAATACCCATCATCAACACTGTGCATTGTAATTAATTTTTTAAAATCTTTGAATATAAATTTTAAAAGGTCTCTGGGCAGAAATCTTAAAATGTATTCCTGAAGGCAAAACATATGTGAATTTATAACTGAATGCACTGATCTATAAACACACAGGCACACATATGTGCATGAGCACACACAGACACATGTACACATGCATATGTGCATGCACATGCAGAGACACATATACACAAATGTGCACATAGATACATACACATGTACACAAACATAACATGTACATACCCACTCATCCACACACACATACACATGTACACACAGACACACACAACGTATGTCAAGGCACACAAATGGCTTACCAAGTTCACAATTTTATTATACTCTGAATAGAGATATTTAAAGAGCAGAGAAAATGACTATACAAAGGATTTATAGAACATTCATTTACATACTGGATATATCCTTTACAATATCAGAAAAGTAAAAATATGCACTAAAAGGTAAGGCAGATAAGACATTACAAGGTCTTTGATGCTGAGGATAAATGCAGTGTGACTTTTAACATGGCTATAGCTTAACACTGGAGGATACAACAATACGCTTACGGAGTGGGTTAGTCGGGCACGGCTACACTGTGTGTTGGGCACAGCTACCGTGAGCTTGCCGCATTTCTCCCGACAGTTGCGCCTGCCCCACGGGAGCCCCTGGGCAAATGCTGGGGAGGGTTCCTTCTCCATGTCCCGAGTGGGCGCGGCGGTGGGGCTCGCTCACGGTTCCTAAGCCCACGGACAGTCTGTGAGGACGCGGACTCGGCTTGTTCTGTTTGATGCACACGTAACATACAAGGAAGAAAGAAACCTGTCGTACCAGCTCTTCAGAAACCATGGACACTCGCTTCCTTTGCTTCCTCAGAGGGAGCCATCTGCTCGGGACAAATTCCCTGATGCCCTTGACCGCTTCCACCTTGAGTGAGAATCACGCCTGGGCCGTCAGTTCAGAAAGGAAGTTTTCGTGGCCTCTCGAATGCCCGCCCCGAGGACCGCTGCGGGTTGTGGGATGCCCCGACGTCGCTGTAATTCACTGGCAGGTTGTGCTTCTCCATACGGCACCCCAGTCTCACCCTGACTCCCAAACAAGCCCGCTCGTCCTCCTCCAGGAGGAGGAGAGGCCCAGCCTGTGCCCATTGGGTCAGACCGTCTCGGGGAAGCAGAAGCCTCTGCCCCCTCAGCTGGATTCCGGCGTGGATGAAAAACTGGAATGCGAGAAGCCTCTGCCGAAGACGCCGGGGCCTCAGGGAACACCGGCACATTCGAACGGCCACTACTCGCCACCGCGAGTCAGGGAGGGAGGTTGGCAAAGACCAAGGCAAACATTTGGCACAGAAACGAGGCACGTTTGGTGCATCAATAGGAGCTAAACAGTGGAGTGGTCCACTTGCCTTGACGCACACACACACTCGCACACACTCGCACACACACGCACATGCACACATACACAAACGCCACTGTGATTCGGCTGGTCCCAGCTCTGCTCGTTGCTAAGTCTTCTTTTCCCCCTCACTTTAAGACAGAGTTCACAAAGCACAATTCCAAAGTCCAGCTTGGTGACTGGAGCCTGTGATACCCAGTGGCCTAGGAGTGGAGACCTGACACCTGACAGCAGAGGAGAGCGGGAACCTCAGGTGGCTCAGAGTTAGGACAGGCAGGTGCCCGCAGGGCTCCCGGCTGTGAGGAAGGAGGCCCAGGCCCCATTCAGCCTGGCCCAGCCCCGTCTCTCACTGTGGAAGGATCCAGGGTCACTGGATTCTCCAGAACCCCTGACCATGGACAGATTCAGGTGGGAAACGATGCATCGGAGTGTGCACGTGTGTGTGAAATAACACGCCTGACTCGGTGGCCAAGACGAGGCAGAGCAGTGGCACTCCGAAACAGTGTGTCAGCACTCTCCATCCTCATCCTGCCTTCTGCTCACACACGTCACGTCACACAGGTCCCATGGAAAGCGTGGCAGGGAGAAGCATGACGAGAGCTTGCATAGGCCAGCGGCGCTTGAGCTCGTGCCCTGTCGGGTCTGCAGGTGGCCCCGAACGAGCTGAGCAGGGGCTGTGAGCTTAAGCCCAGGCGTTTCCCGTCCCTCCTGGATGTTCCCACCAGCAAGGAAGCCACCATGATCAGGGACGACACGCAGGGCAGGAAGTGCAGGGGAGGCTGCTCGAGGCACAGCCCCCGTGGGTGGCACCGCAGCGGCGGACTCAACAGCCCTGCCCGCAGCCGCCGCACGCTGTCTGTTTCTGCAGCCACGGGCCTGCGCTGCGTCCTGTACGGGACGAGCCTTCTAAAATCACAGCCGGCAGGCTGCAGCATTCGACACTGGTACAGTATAGCAACGGCAAACTGTTATAAATAATTCAGCATAAGTAAAATATAAATTATATAGAAATGACGTCTTGGATTCCCTCTTCTCGTTTCTCCTCTCGGGGTCCTCATGAGCTCTCCTGGCCCAGCTGGTCACGCATGAGCAGAGGCACGGAGCGGGCACCGTGGGTGAGGCTGGGCCTGTGCCCTGGCACGTTCCGCCCACGACGCCAGAAGGCTGCCACACCCTCGTCACGGCAGCCCAGCGCACAGTCCCCTCCCTGGGGACCCTGCCGTGTTCTGGAAGGGCCGGACCTGCACAGACCTTCCTCAAACACGCATCCCCTTCTCAGCTTCACTAGCATCTGCGTCTCAGAGACCGAGGTGAGAGAGACCACCGGCCTTGGGCGCCGGCTGGACAGGAGCGTGCAGGCAGATGGGGGAGCGGACGGTCACTCAGCACCTCTGCCCTGAGGCCGCGCACGCCTCATCCCCTGAAATGCTGGTGTGCCAGGAACGTGGAGGCCTCCGCATGCTCCGTGCTGTTCCCTCGCCTGTCCCTTTCCCACATGGACCCTGGGTGGGCGCACCCATGCCCGGCTTCTCCTACCCATAAAGCATTTGGCTACAAAGATGTGTGGGATCAGGAAAGGCCAATCCGTGGTGAGGCTGTTTGTTCTTATTTCTGTAGAGTTGGAAGGTCCTCTCTCCCTCCCAGGCCTGGAATGTTAGGATTCTCAGTTTGGTATGAAGTGGGGCCCTGCCCTCACCCCACTTCTGTCTCCAGAGCCTCAAGAGGCATTGGCAGGTCTGGGCTGTGAGGGGGGCTCTCAGATCCTCTTTGGGGAGCCGATCATGACCTTTGACACGAAGTTGACAATGGCGCTGGCAGGCTGCTCGGGGTCGTGCTCCGCAAACAGGTGGCACACATTGTCTGTGGCGCTGCCCTGCTTCCGGGCCACAAATCCAAAGACTCTGCAAAAGCGAAGTCCAGGTTAGAGTCGTCATGTCCCACAAAACACCAAATGTCTGCTTCCTCTGGCCACCAGCAGCACAGCCAGGAGGAACTTTAAACGTTAGCTAATAGCTACCTTGGACCAAACACCCTGCTGGCCACCTGTCCAGCCTTCTAAGGTCTGCAGGTGAGATGTCTAATTTCTGCTCTGCAGGTGAGGCCCTGGGCCTGGGGGGAGGTGAGTTTCCTGCCCACAGCTCCGGCTCTGGAGGCTCAACTACCTCCACAGACGCTCCCCACGCTGGGCCAAAATCCCTCGGTTCCTGTCCGGGCAGACTCTCGGGTCCCACTCTGACCTACTAGACCAGAGCCTCGCAGGGGAGCAGGGGTGGAAGGACTCCAGAGAGGGTGCCGGACACACCCAATCCCTGCCTGGACTTGGACACTCCTGCCCGCTGGGACCCCAGATACACCAGGGACTCCTCCCAGGCCTTGTGATCCTGGCTGCAGACTATGTGCAGTTTAGGGAGTTGTCTGAAAAGAACAGCACATCCCATTACTTCTCTTAGAAGAATTGAAGCCATTCTGCTAACAGGCTTTCATTGAGTCCTAAACTTCACGCAGTAATGACCAAATCCCTATCCAAATCCCTGGCAAGGGTCTTCGTTCTCTTTCTTAGAAAAATAAAGGATTTTGTTGTTGTTTAAGTTTAGCAGTTTCCTCACCATGAAAAGGACCAGCCAATGCACAAGCGATCCCGATGGGGCTGCACATCGCAAGAGATGAAAGCCCGGTGTCATCCCCACCAGCCAGAGCGCGCAGTGCGCCCAGAACCTGTCCCCACAGGGGCGGAGGGTTGGCCTACGAGAGCTCACCAGCTCCTGAGACTAACGAGAAGTGTGAAGCAGGAACCCCGGGGAAGGATCCCGTGATGACCCTGTGGTCGCTGGATCTAGACGGCGCGGAGGAAACTAACCTGCAGGACTGCAGCTAGGGACGCCTCCGAGCAGGAGGGTAGGACGAAGTCCCTCCGCCTGCCCACGGCAGCACTGGGTCAGGAATGGCCACGGACAGGTTCTTGGAGAACCAGGGACAGGTACACTTGTGAGGAGGGACCTTGCCTGGCCTGCTGCAGAGCAAGGGGGTGGCGAGAACCGTCCGCCCTCATGTTGGCCACCTCGGGACACCAGCTTCCTCCTGCAAGCAGGGAGCTCTTCCCTCGACCTGCCTGGCCCTGGCGCTGTAGCCCCTCCCGAACGGCTGCAGGGCTTGCGCTCTGCTCACCGCGCCGGCCATAGCGGCGCGAGTGCACGCTGCACACCAGCCACAGCCGTCGGGAAAGCTAGCACCGTCCAGGCCCTCGATACCAATGGAGTGAAACTCTTTTACTTTTTTCTCTTTTTTAAAAAAAGTAACTGACAGGTCATAGTCATTTTCTTATAAGGCATCCTTTATGGAAATCTGGAAAACATTTCAACTTTGGACCATGATTGTAAACAAAGAATGTAAAGAAATCCTGGCAACTTACTTTGAAGAAGGGCCATCTTTGATCCACCTTGCAAATTAAAGAGAAGAGAATTATGTTACTTTTTAAAATTAAAGGGTAAAACAAAATATATGCCTTACTTAATAAAAATGCAAATGTCTTACTTCCTGTCTTGTGGGTCCAAGGCACAGAAAATCACACTGTTCACGGGGTAATGCCTCCGGAAGAAAAGCCTGTTGGAATGCAGGGGAGAGAGGATGGTTCCTGTTACTGGGGTTTTGGGGTGACGCACAGGGCAGGCTCCCCCACATGTTAAGATTCAGGGAGCAAGAAACTATTTTACCCTTTTACTCCTCACTTGGAGAGGAGAACAAAGCGTGTGCCCATTAGAAGGCCACAGGCAGCACAGAGTTGTACAGAACGGCCTCGGAACAGGACTGTTCAGCCACGTGGACTGAAACTGTCAGCGGGAACTGGGTCAAGGAGCCCTAACGAACTGGAGAAGTTGGTGGGGCATGCGACAGGCCCCGCCAGACCCTGTTGGCTGCAACATCCTGGGGAAACCACTAACCACCTCGGAACCTTGGTTTTCTAACCTGTGAAAAGGTGATCATGTTAACAGCCCACCGCTTTCACAGGACAGGCACTCGAATCAGATACAGCAGCAGATCTGAGAGCCCTGAGCTAACCCTAAAGCGCTGTGCACCGTCTTATTCCTAGGGAAGGGCTGCCCATGGTCACCAACACCACCGCCAGGGAGTCCTCCATCTGGGCTCACCTGCCCAGCCCCTCCGTCCCCCTCTGAGAGTGCTGCCCACCAGGTCCACATGGTGCCCTAAGGACGCCCATCATAACACGCTGTGCTACCCTGTAAAGTCATGCCTCCAGATGCTGGCGGCTTTGTGCTGGCACAGGGAGAAAGCCCAATTGGAGAAGGGGAGAGAGGCCAGCAGATGGGCAGGGGCAGAGCCTGGACGTACTTCAGTTCGAGGTGATCCTGCAGCCACCAGCTCCCTCCCGCTTCCAAGCAGCTGCCATTTAAGGCTAGTTGTTAATGAGAATATATCCCTTGTCCAAAATAAGCCAGTCTGAATTCAAACTCTATCTCTTACAATATGAAAGATCTAGAGTGGTGTGGACATGACCTATCTCCAGGGCTTATAAGAAATAGAGAAACTAAGGAGTTACAGAAAAAATACACACTTGACAAGGGCTCATAAAAAAGATCCTGTGAAAAATAACAGATGCTCCAAGGGCAGCGTGGAAGAGAGAAGAGTCAACATTGTGACAGTCTCCAGGAAACCTGACCCTGAGTCCACCGTGCAGCTGAGCCACAGAGGGCACTTACTGAGTGCTCTTCTCATTCAAGTCACTAAGTCTTGAGGGAGGTATTTTGGTGCAGGTTTGAAATATGAGGAAACGGCATCATGGGGTAAAGGAGCTTGCCTGGGGTCACCCCACTGGTCAGCGTTGGGGGTGGGGCACTGAACTCAGATCTGACCAGCAGACCCCACGTCCCGCCCTGTGTTCCTTTACTTAGCGGGTGTAGGTTTACAAGCAAAATCTATCCAAACTTGCTTCATCCTACAGGAAATGCAGATTCTGCCTTCAACCTCCCAGGCAGTTGGAGCAGATGAAGAAAACATCCTCACTGAGGGACATGCTTTGGAGCAGGTACCACAGGGGGTGGGGCCCCCGCAGGTGGGCACACTGTCGTCCTAGTGTCCTAGTGGGCAGAAGCTCAGGCTGGTCTGGGCAGTGCCCCACTGCCCGTCTGCCCTCAAAGGCTGCTGCCATTGCACCGTTCCTATGGCTAGTAATGACTTCCCTCCTTAACCACCCAGGCTGCTTCCCTAACAAGTGCCTAATAACTGCCCCAGGGATGCCTTTGATCCTGGAGGGCGGGGGCGGAGGGACTCGCCATGGCTGCAGTTCTGTGCTCGAGCTGGGGGTCCAGCTAACGCCCACAGTGGGAACATCTGCTCAGCGTCACTGAGTCATGGACAACTCTGATAAAAGCCATTCAAAAGCGGCCAAAGGAAATAATCTGTATTAAGGTCATACTCTCACCTGAAATGAGAGGGCTCCCAGTTAAAAAATAATATGCTGAATAAAACAAAGATCAGTGAATTCTGATCAGTCTCAGCGCGTTTTTAAAGAAATGGCTTCTCTAAATGCTTAAAAGCATTTGCAAATTATGTGTCTGTGTGTGTAATGTTCAAAGCACTAAATGTCTTTTTGTTTAAATTTTACTGATTCCTAACAAAAAAGCCTTCAGGATAAATGCTAATCGTTTCTATGTGGTTCCTAGGACCTACTAATGGGCAGGAAACAGTCCAGAGCCTACTCAGACGCTGGTGCCTAACGGCCTCGAGCCGAGGATTTACCGGATGGCACCCACATTAGAGAAGGGCAAGGAGGCACGTGCCCAGCTGTCACCGCGAGCGCTGCCCCTGCTGCAGGACCCCTGCCGCCCTCCGGCACTCACTTCCTCTGATTGTCCGTCAGGGTGATCCCCTGGGCTGACACCTTGAAGTGCACGACCGTGGACACCGGGGGCGGCTCCTGGACCAGGGTGATGCTCAGTGCCTTCTGCACCGCCTGGTGGCCAGTGAGGGACTCCATCTCCACGGAGTTCAGGTACCACACGTTGCAGGCTGCGAGACACCAAGCGGGGTGCGTGTTAGCCACAACTGCACCAGGTGCATTAAAAGGCAAAAGACTTTGTCCCTAATTCTGAAAATGTGGAGAGTAAGTGCCCCAAGGATGAGCTTGCTCCCATGTGAAGGTGAGAATAGTCAAGTTAGCAAAGCAGACCCCACCCAACGTGGCTGTGCCTTCCCACCAGCCAGGACAAGTACCATATAGGTCCTGCTCTGGTATTTAACCCCCACGTCCTGGTGAGGCCTGAGGCACCTTGGCTGGCCTCAGTGTGGGTCTAAATGACAGTCACGTTAGCACAAAAGCCCAGCTATCTTTATAGGTAGGGGGGCCCAAAGGCCCCCGAGAAACTTCCATGAGAAGAGCACGTGTTCTGGAGTCTCGAGCAGCTGCCCGCACGGGGCTCTGAGAGCGGCGGGCTCCCGGGAGGATGCTGGGGAGTGGCCCGCAGCGCTCGGGCTGGAGAGAGCAGGACCGGCCCGCCTCACCCGTGTCCCAGCTCCCCGTCTGTTGAGGAGGGGCTTGGGTCTTGCCCCTGGCCACCTCCTTCTGAGGGAAGAAAAAACGAGCAGGCTTTGTAGAAAGCCTGCTCTCCCTTTTAGCCACCATCCCTGCAGCTCCAGCCGAAGCGCATGTGCGACCCTGGGGCATGGGTGAAGTCGGGTGTTCCTGCCTGAGGATTCGCACGCAGCCCGAAGCTCACTCCCTGACGCACCCAGGCCTGCGCCCGGCAGGAGACCAAGAAGGCTCCCTCCCGAGGGACAGGACAGCTCCCGTGCGCCCCTCTCTGCCCCACCCAAGTCTCTCTGTGTGAGCGAGTGGGTGTCTTAATTCCATGTTTAAAGGCCTCTAGAGTTTCACAAAACAGGAACTAGTGCTTCCACACCAACACATCCAAGCACTCGAATGAACGGTCTGCCGTCTGCTGTCCTGTTTCCCTTGGCAGTGTTTTCTCTCAGGTGAGAATGCTCCCAGGAGCAGCTCTACTTGCTCTTCGCCATTGACTGCAGCTTTTCAGAATGAGCAGAGGCCATGCCTACTGGCAGATGTGTTGACAGGTGTGCTGGTGGATGTTCTCGTTCTCGTAAGTATGCTGACAGGTATGTTCACAGGTGGGCTGGCAGGTATGTTAACAGGTGTGGTAGTAGCTGGGCTGGCAGGTGTGTTAACAGGTGTGCTAGTAGCTAGGCTGGCAGGTGTTAACAGATGTGCTAGTAGCTGGGCCGGCAGGTGTTAACAGGTGTGCTAGTAGCTGGGCTAGCAGGTGTGTTAACAGGTGTGCTAGTAGTTGGGCTGGCAGGTGTGTTAACAGGTGTGCTGACACACAGCCCCACAGATAGGCTAGGATGTCCCTGGGTGTCAGAGTGCAAGGCCACTTACAAGCAGCTCAGCCATCTCTTCTTTCCACAGAAAAGGCCATAATTCATAGCTAGTGTTTAAATTTTGAGATGTTTAAAGGATGCAAGCCAGCCATTTTGGATGAAAGCTTGACAATATTTATCATATAGATCAGAAACACCTAGAAATAACCTAAAGGTACTACTTCTGAGAAGATTCAGAAAGAAAAAATTCCATGATTACATGGGATAACTGACCTACAGGGGAAGATATTTGTGTCACACGTTCATTATAGTGGGAAAAATTGGAAACAGATTATGTCCAAAAATAAGGCAAGGGTTAAATTAGTCCCCTCAATGGAATACCAAGGAACCAGCAAGCAGTAATCATGAAAATCACATAGCAACATGGAAAAATGTTGTTAGCAGTCAGCTGGGAAGGCAGGATAAAAACTATCTCTGTTATGATCATAACTAGAAAATAAAAAAGCATCTGTGCCTATGAAGAGGAGCTAAAAGGAAGCCTGGAAAATTTTAAACAGATTTTAGGAGGGTGAATATTCTGTCTTTGATTTCATTAGTCATGCTGTCATGCTGATCATGCCATCACAAAGAGGGGAAAAGGGACTTTTCTTCTAACTACTGGGAAAATTCCACAAACGTGGCACAACCTGGATGGGTTCACATGGAACCATGGCCCAGACCTGTGCTGTCCTGTAGGTGCCACAGTGGATTTCTGATAGGCAGTGGTCCTACTGACTAGCATCTGGTAGGAGTCTAGTGTTTGGGGAATATCTCTCCCCAAATGTAGGAGCTATGTTGTTATTGCTCAAAACACAGAAGGAAAAGCTGCCACCTGCATTTGGTGGCAGTTCTATGGAAAACAACTCAGTCTTCCAACACCAAGTGCCCCAAAGCCCAACTGTCTCCTGCAGAACACAGGGGGAGCCTGTGCCTGCGGGGTCTACACTGTGGTTGTCCAACTGGCCTGGTTCCAGGACTGCCCAACTGCACTTAGCAAGTGTGTTTGGCAAAGGGTGAAGAATCAGAGCTCTGGAGCCCAGCGAAGCATTAAGAAGGAGGGTCCTCTTCAGACTCATGCAAATTCCTAGGCGATTCTGGGAAAGGGACTTCACAACACAGAACGAAAGTCTTAGGTCTACATGTTCTAGCCCAGGAGTATCGCTTGTGGAAATTGGTCCTAAGGCAACAATCTAGAATTCAGGGGGAAAAAATAATAATGCAGAAAGACTATCCTCTAAACATTATTTGTAGTACTGAAATATTAGAAACATAATGAATGAACATAAAGAGTTGAATTACATGACGAACCATTATACAGCCATTAAAAATGAGACCAGCATTATGTTTGCAAAAACCATGGGTAAACTAATTATGCTAAGAAAGCAAAGAAATACAAAAGAACTGTACGTGCAGCATCATTCCATGTACAAGGCTGGAGGTAGCACATGAAGGAATCTGGCTGCCACCACACGTGTCTCTGGGCAGGAGAATGTCGTGCCTGTTGCCACTCTTCTTCCAACACTTAGGGGTTGTGCAAAGCTAACAGGCCTACGAGTAATTCTCTTTTTCCCTCCCCGCACCCTCCCATATTTCCTTTCTTTAAACTTAAAAAGCACATGTGACTTTATGAAGAAATTATACCTACAATATTCTAAGTTAAAAAATACAACTACAATATTTCTGGGAAATCTATTAGAAGTCTGTTTTTTTTTTAAAAAAAAAAAAAACCTTTCTTTTCAGGATTATACTACATTCCTCTGCTTCAACAAAAAACAATTAAGAACGGAGGCTTAAAACATAAATAGAAATTGTTTTAGAGATTGGAACAATGGCGTAATAGCCTTAGTATCAAATGAAAAGGAATTAACTGAATAGAATTGAAAGTTTATTCCCATCTTTGTGAGCCGTCCGACTCTGCTAGTATTTCTGAGTTGTGGCTTCCTCCATCTTTACAATGAGGAAATTGGACACAATTGTCTCAAAGAACCATTGCATGTCCAGGAGTCTAAGTGAATTAGGGCAACAACTGAAATTCAGTTTAGGAGGGAAGAAAACCACTCAATTTAACTGAGGCAATGAGAGATTGGACTCGTTCCAACCGTCTTGCTACAACCGCTGTTTTGCACTTATTCCAAACAACCGCTGCCAGTCTCCTGGTGGAGAAGGCACCAGCTGAGGGTGGTCACCACAATGGCCTCCCTCCTCTGGTGTCAAATCTGCTGTCCCAATTCCTTGCCTTGTCAGCGCGATGTTGTGCAGAAATTCACAGCTCTTAATGTGTTTTGGAAATAAGAGATTTTTAAAGAAAAGAAGCTCAAGACTGTCATAATTTAAGCCTCATATATAAATGCCCAACTCAGGTGATTAAATAAAACCTAAAGGTTCTCAATAAAGTCTTATCTCTGAGAAGACCCACACTTAAATAAAGACATTCAGGGTTATTGACACATTTCATGTTATTTCAAAAGATGGAAAAGTGTGCTTAAAAATGATAAGCCAGGACAGAAGCGAAAGCTTTAGCATCTAAACAAGAGCTATTAAGGTACATTATCATGACCAACTAATTCACTCATCCATTTAGTAATTCAGCATTTATTGGGTGAAAGTTGGATAACTGGGAAGCTTAAGGAAACATGAAACGCTACTCGCGAGGAGCTGTCAAGCCAGAAGGGTGGAATGCACAGGCGTGTGAGCCCTGGCGCTGGCCGAGTGGGGCTGAGAGGGCAGGGTGCGTGCCTGAGCCATGCTGACGTGCCCAGACACGGGCGCTGGATGCTGGGCTGGCTCTGCCATTTGGGAGCTCAAGCCACCACCTCGGGTGCTCCGTGCATGAGACGGAGTGGCAGGATGCCACCTGCAGAGGCCCTGTGAGGGGACAGGCTAACGAGCTGCACAAGAGCAAGTGCTCTGAGAGTGTCGCCATGATCATTTTCAAGGTTTTTCTTGAATGTTGCTGATACCTGAGTTGCAATTTAAAAGCCAATAATTAGATGTTTTCAAAATTGCAAAATGTCAAAGGTACAACTGAAACAAACCAATCAGAGAAAATCCGATTTTGTAGCCCCATCTCCCAGGTCCAGAGTGTGGGTGAGCTGCTCACCACAGAGGCCGGCAGCAAATCCCCACCTCCTCCAGGACACCACACTGGGACCCAGGGACAAGGGCCACACTGTGGCTTTAACAGGAGGAGGCTACAAGCCAGGGTGGGCTCCGAAGACCACCTAAAACAAACTCAGGGGCTGTGAGCTCATCCCTGGCACAGGGACCCACTGTCTCACTTAGCCGCCATGGTTCTGGCCAGGGACTAGGCCAGACTAAAAGGCAGGATCCAGATCTTAGAAGGGAAAGGGCGAGGCTGGTTTCTCAGGCAAGGCCATTCCTCTTAGGCCAGGAAAACAGTTCCCATGGCATTTTTCAACGTCCTAGCCATTTGGCCTTTGCAACCGCTGTGTGGGTATCCCTGCTGATCAGATACAAACCTCAGGTCTCTACAGCTAAGTGATTTGCCAGAGTTCCAAACCCTGAAAGGCAGAACCTGGCCCTAAACCCATGACCCAAAACTTTTCATCTGGAGTTTTGGGTTTTAGCACACTTGCTATTTCGGGCATGTTCTTATCATCTGTGTTTTGGCCACAGATAATTTATCCTTTAAGGAAGAGTCTAAAATGAGTTCAACACTACGAACATTCCATTAAAAAACAGAGTGATTTTACTTTAACAGATTAATAGGCACAGTGACCTATAACTTTACAGAGCAAAATTACATAGAAGAATAATACAAATTGCACAGGGAATAAGCAAATGCCTATGTATTTCATATACCTTCATTGTGTAGTAATAGCTATAAAATACTCTACAGATATGAGGTGTACAATGGAGGTATTTCTAGTCTAATCTTCTACTTAGAAATTCCCTTCTCAACATTTCTGGCAGTAAATATCTGCCTTGCATGAAAGACTTCCAGCAGGGGGAACTTGGTTTTGAAGCCAGTGGGCCCCACTGCCCCCTCTAGCTGTGCCCCTCTCTCACAGCCACAAAACCACAAGAGCCCTGTGGTGTCTGGCTTGTCCACAGCCATCTTAAACTGGGGCCACCAGGACGGCATCTAATGCTGCAAAAATAACCTGGCCTAGAGCTAATTACAGAAAGGTTGCTGGATACAAGGTTAATATATAACACAAAAATCAATTGCTTTCCTATATACCAGCAATGAACAAGTAGAGTTTGAAATTAAAAACACAATACTATTATATTAGCATGCACCAAAATTACTTATATAGAAATCTAACAAACTATATACAAGATCTATATGAGGAATTCTACAAAACTCTGATGAAAGATATTATGCCAAGGAACTAAATACATGGAGAGATATTCTATGTTCATGAACAAAAAGACTCAACTTTGTCAAGATGTCAGTTTTTAACTTATCTGTAGATTCAACGCAATCCCAATCAAAATTCCAGCAAATTATTTTGTGAATACTGACAAGCTGATTCTAAAGTTACGTAGAAAGGCCAAGTCCCAGAATAGTAAGCATAATATTGAAGGAGAAGAACGAAGTTGGAGAACTGACACTATGTAATTTCAAGAATTACTATAAAGCTACAGTAACCAAGATAGTGTGGTATCGGTGAAATAGACAAATAGAACAGAATGGAGAACCCAGAAGTAGACCCACATAAATGTAATTATCTGATCTTTGACAAAGGAGCAAAAGCAACACAATGGCGAAAACATAAGTCTTTTCAACAAATAATGCAGGAATACTAGACATCAGCATGCAAGAAAATGAGTCTATAATATAGGAGAAAATCAAGATCTATTTGGATTTGGTGATGACTTCTAAGATATGACATCAAAGGCATAATCCATAAAAGAAAGAATTGATAAGCTAGATTTCATTAAAATTAAAAATTTCTTTTCTATAAGAGAATAAAAAGATAAGCCACAGAAAAAAGAAAATATTTTCAAGACATATCACATAAAGAACTATTTTTTAAAATATACAAAAAACTCTTAAAACTCAGTAAGAACAAAGACAAAATTTAAAATTTGGCCAAAGACTTCCCTAGACATCTCATCAAAGAAGATGTACAGATGGTATATAAACATGAAAAGATGCTCCACATCACAAGTCATCAGAGCAATGCAAACTAAAACAACAGTGAGATACCAAATTCCAGTGAAGTAGGGTGACATCACTCCTGGTGGGAATGTAAAATGGTACAGCTGCTTTGGAAGGCAGTTTGTCAGTTTCTTATAAAACTAAACATACTCTTATCATAAAATCCACCAATTGCACTCCTTGGTATCTACCCAAAGGAGCTGAAAACATATCCGCACAAAAACCTGCACATAGATGTTTATAGCAGCTTTATTCATGATTGTCAAAACATGAATGAAGCACTTAAGATGTCCTTCAGCAGATGAATGGATTAATAAACTGTGGTACATCCAGACAATGAAATATTATTCAATGCTAAAAAAAAAATGAGCAATTAAGTCATGCAAACACATGGAGGAAACTTAAATGCATCTTACTAAGCGAAAGAAGCCAACCTAACAAGGCTATATACTGTATGGTTTGAACTATATGGAAAAGGCACAAATATAGAGAAAGTAAAAAGGTCACTGGTTACCTGGGATTGAGGGAGGGGAAAAATGCACAGATGGGGCACAGAGGGTTTTGGGGGCAGTGTAACTATTCATGGTGATGCTGTAGTGGTGGATACATGTCATCATGCATTGTCCAAACCCATAGAATGTACAACACCAGGAGTGATTCCTAACATAAACAAACCATGGACTCTTGGGTAATCATGACGTGTCAATGCAGGTTCATCAATTGTAACAAATGAACCACTTTGCGGGAGGATGCTGAGAGTAGGATGTGGCATATCTCTGTATCTTCCTCTCAATTTTGCTATGAATATGTAACTGCTCTAAAAATAAAATCGATTAGTAAAAAAAAATCTTAAAAAGTGACCCGGTTTCTGGAGAGCTGGTTCTTGGGTGGTGTCTGTTTCCATGTGGGTCAAAGCACTGACTCACGTCAAGTGACTTGTTGAGTCACATCTCCGGAACATTTTTTTACATCTACAGCTGGTGAGGCAGGTCACCCACATCCTGTCTTACTACATTTTCCCCAAACTAAATCCAGGACTTGACATTTATTCCACTGAATTTGGTCTTGTTTGAGTCGGACCAACATTCCCAGTCAGAGCAGCCCTGGTTTACCTCCCCGCAGCAGTGCCCCACCCAGGTCTGTGTAAGCTTCTATAAAGGGAAACTTCCTTGGAAGCTCACAAAGAAAGGAAACCTGCATAACAAAAGTGCAAAAGGAAGCTGTGTCACTGAACCCTTTTTCTCCCCAGTAACCAGGAGATGAGAAAATGAGGCCGCATTTGCTCACCTGCCCCCTGCTTCAAAAGCTCAGCTGC
>VSMD01066247.1:0-17226 GCA_008750895.1 Mirza zaza | reverse complement strand
TAAGCAGCTGAGATTGGTCAAGAGAGACAGACCAATTCTTTTGCAAGGCAATGCTCAACCACATGTCACACAAACAAGGCTGCTCAAACTACAGTAGTAGACTTGGAAACTCTGTCATCTACTGTATTCACCAGATCTTATACCAGCTACCACTACTTCCAGGCTTTGGTTCACTTCTTGCAAGGAAAAATGTTCAATTCTCAACAAGCTGTGGAAAATGACTTTCATGATTTCATTGCCACATGCTCTCCAAACTTCTTTGCAGGTGGCATAAACAAGCTACCGTTAAGATGGCAAAACTGTGTCAATAGTTTAGGCACATACTTTGATTAATTGTACTGTTTCTTGTTTGAGATATAATAAGCTACACTTTTGATTCAAAATTGGACATTTCATGTTTAATGATGTAATAGTTATGTGAAGAAGAAAAGGCAATGTAGTTTTGTGGTTAATCATGCAGGTTTGGAGCCAAACTACCTGTTTCAAATCTCAACTAACTGCTTGATTTTGGACAAGTTGATAATATTCTCTCAACCTTTGTTTCTTCTGTCAAATTTTCCAGTGATAACATATATAAAGCACTTATTATAGCCTAGCAGGCAAAGTACTTTATATGTATTACTATTAAATGGGTACATTGAGTCATTGAATAATCTAATGATTTTTTGTAGGCCATTTTGTAGTAATTTATTATAATTAAATATATTAAAAAGTATTGTTTCTTTACAATAAGTTAGTTATTCTAAATAAAGAGTAAGACAATAATTTCAGCATGTAGCCATATTCCAATTACTAGTTGAAATAACTTCCACATTCTGACTCTCAATTCTCATGATAATCTAGACAGTAGATCCTATTATCTCATTTTAGGGCTGGAGTTGGACACTGTAGCACAGAGGAGTTAAGTAACTTACCAAGAATCACATACAGCTTTTAATGGTAGAGCCAGAATCTGAATGGCTACAAAATTTAAAGGAGATCCAACATCTGTGTTCCTCACCACTATCTATATTATTATACATCACCTCTCTTTAGTGCAGCTTCAAAGGACTCAAAAGATCTAATTTCTGCCCACACAGGAAAAAAAAGAGACAGGTAAAATGAAACAGAATAGTCACCTCCAATCCCCTTTGAAGCAAAACTGAGAAATGAATTGCACTTACCTTATACACACACACACACACACACACACACACCATGTTAAAATTCCATCCTCCCCTCTGGAGATAGAAAAGTTGATTTTTATAAGATTTCACTTCTATGAAAAGGGACTGATTCAATTAGCCACATATGAAAATTGATCTTATTGTCATACTGTGTATGTACTACCTAGGGACCTAAACCAAACTGATGTCCACAGTGCTGCAAGTGGAGAGGAGTCCTCTGAAGAGACGTCCACCAGCTGTCAGGGCAAGGGTCAGAGCAGCAGGACCTTCTAGTGTGTCCCTGGCTCAGGAACTGGTTTTGGAGTTTAGAATGTGATTTTAACAACCACCAAAATTGATAAGGCTCAGAGAGTCTTATTCATCTTAATCAAAGTTAAAAGATCACAGGCAAGAAAACAAACACAACCGGAATTGTCATGTCAGCTCATTAATCCATTTTCCTCTTTGTAGGCAAGACATGGGAAATGAAATTAATATCCAAAGCTTGCTTGTCAAGTAAAAATCAGAACATTCTTGACTGCAGCAGTTTTAAAGCATCTCTTCTCTCAAGCTTTTTATCTTTATGTTCTCCTATTTCAGGCAGACCAAACCTCTTATTTAACAGAGAAAATAAAACCATCTGTTAGGACATTCATCAATTACTTGGCCTTTAAAGTTAAGATGTCAATTCTTCAACTTTTCAAAAAACGTTAAGTATCTCCCATATGCTAGGCACTGAGGATCCAGAGAAGATCAAGATAAAGACCCTGTCCTCAAGAGTCTAGCAGTTTAGAGAAGAAGACAAAAATGAAAACAGATAATTGCAAGGCAAGCCCTATGCCAGTGATGTGTACAGGGTGTTACAGGGAAAGATAGAAGCCTCATCTAATTTTTACATACTTCACTGATATTTGAGGGAATGACCATCCCTTCTATGAAAAGCTTATCCTCTCATTGTTCCTCCTCCACGAACTTGTCCTTCTGTTGGAGACTGAATGATCCCTATGTTGAAATCCACAGCCCCAATGTGATGGTATTAGGAGGTGGGATCATTTGGAGGTAATTAGGTCATAAAAGCAGAGCCCTCATGAATGAGATTAGTGCCCTCATAGAAACAAAGACGAGAGTTTGCTTCCTCTCTCTCTGCTCTTTTGCCCCGTGAGGATACAATGAGAAGACGGCCAAGAAGTATTCCTTCACCAGACATGGGATCTGCCAACAACTTGATCTCGGACTTCCCGGTCTCCAAAACTGTGAGAAATAAATGTCTGCTGTTTATGCTGCTTCGTCTAGAGTGATTTGTTGTATCAGCCCTAGCTGACTGATACACCATCCATGTCCCCTCTGTCCTATATCTTCAATCTCACTTTCTACACTGACTCTGTCTCAATAGCCTTTAGACAAGCATGTTTTCTCCTGATCCTAAAAGAACATTTTTCTACAGTAATCTCCATTACAGTATTACTCTGTCTTGCTTCTTCTTGCCACTCTAAACTCTTGAATAAATAGTCTACACTGAGATCTACACTTTTTCAACTCTCATTCCTGACACAGCATAATTGCTGCCATGCCTCTTGCCCCACCATCATTATACCAAAACTCCTCTTGATAAAAGACACGAATGGCATCCTAAGGGTCAATGCCAAGGACCTACTTCAATTCTCATTCTGAAGCTTTCCTGCAGCATCTGAAACTGTTGACTCCTCTTGAAACCCTCTCCTTCCTTGGCTCTGTTCCCTCTGCTTCCTCTCAAATTAATTTCTTTGCAAATGTCTCGAGTAAGAAATTTAAATTCATTTTTGGTTTCCTGCATGGACTCTTTCTACTCTACCTGCTTTCCTTGGGTGATTTTGTCTCCAAGGACTTCAGGTACCATCTGTCTATGTCAATCAGGGTCCCAGCAGGAAACAGATGGCACTCTCAAATGGGGTAATTGAAAAGATTTTAATAAAGGAACTATTTACAATTTCTAAGGGAAACCAGAAAGGAATGTTCAGTACCTCAGGCCTTATTGCCCCCAGGCCTGAAGATATAAGGGGAGAAAGTCGTCATTGGAACCTGGAGAATAGCTGCCTAGAGAGCATTACTGCGCAAGAGTTGTACCCTTAATAAGAAGGATGGTGCCAGCCTATGGTGACCTGAAAGGAAGGGAGTCACAAAATAAGTGTTCAAAACTCACTCTCTTCCCGCCCTTTGTACTTTTGCTGGTGCCTCCCATTACCTAAACCCAACTGGAAGCCAACATACAGTGATGAAATCAAACATGGTAAGGATGCTAGCGGTACAGAGAAAGTCAGAAAGTGTACGCAGAGGAGCAAATGGAAAATATCCAACACAGATGCTACATCCCTAGTCCTGACTGCTCTTCTGAGATCTTAGCCAGTATCTCCATTTTCATCTCCACTCTATTTATATTATACCTATATGCATTAAAATTAATTTGCCTAATTCTTCTGTTTTGCTTGTAAAATATTTCTCAGTGACACAACTATCTATTATATTACTATTTTTCTCTGAACCCAAAGGAATATCTTTGACACTTCCTTCTGCTTTAGCTCCCCCATTGAGATCTGGCAAGTATTTCTTACAAATATTTTTTTGAATTCTGGACTCTTCTTTCCAATTCTATTCTTCAAATTGATATTCTTAGGGTCTCTTTCCTAGACTTCTATGACGATTTCTCAATTCAATTCCCTGTAACTATTCCTCTCTCCACTTTTTTATAGCCTTTACTCTGCTATCACTTATTTTCCTAAAACACAGATCTAATCATGGCATTCCTTTGCGTAAAATCTCTAATAAATCTTTGTTGCCTTGGCATAAAATGTAAACCTCACACACGATCTGCAAGGCACTAACCTATGCCTTTGGCATCGTGGACTTGTTTATTCAACAAATATGTCTTAAGCACTAACTGTGTGCCTGGTAAGAGACTAGATGTTAAGTAAGAAAAACAAGAGGTTTTTCACGAACTCTAGCCACTAGACTGCAATGAGAGTGGTAAATGGATACAAAAACTAAAATAAAGTGGCAATCACTAAAGATATTAGAGAAAAGCTAACTAATGGTGGAGGCTTGGGTGTGAGAGAGGCATAGAAAAGGGAATGCTGTTAAAACTGTAACTTGGAAAATGAGCAGATATTATTGGAAGGAAAAAGTGCATCTTAGCAGAGGAAAATGCATGTTCCCATGTATAACAGCATAAAATGGCAACATGGATTCAGTGAACTAAAAATAAAAGGTTAAAACAAAGATCTTCAAGAAGTGTGTATTTAAAATTTATGTTTTCACTGAATGTACATTACAGATCAATTTTTTTAATTAAAGGGAAATTTTAGGGGTTGATGAAAAAGTTCTATGGCATGGTTAGGATGCATATGTTTGTTAAAGCTTATCTGTACGTTTAAAATCTGTACTTTTTATAGTGCCTATTAATTATATCTAAATTTAAAAAATGACCTTGGAATAAAAAAGACTCAGTCTTTCTTTGTCCCTTGTCAGTTGTATGAAATTGAACAGGTTACTTACCTTCTTTAACTTTTTTGAGCAGAAATGATAACACCTCTCTCGCAGGACTATAAAAGACTCTTTCCGGTGCTTAGCATGTAGTAGGTAATTAATGAGTGAGATTTGTCAAGTGGTACTTGAATGTATGTAGGGTTTATCAGGTTATACAGAAAGAAATGAAGCCTGAAAAGTAGGCAAGGACGTCTCAAAGTGACAATGTTTGTATTTTTAGAAAAATCACCTTGGTTTCAAGTGCAGAGGACTAGAGTTGAGACAGACTATAGCAGGAATCTCATTAGAAGACTAATAGAATAAAGGAAGGATGCCTTTACCAAATAGTGACAGTAGCATATTTCTTGAGTGGCAGGAAGAAAGTGACTATTGGCTGTGGAGGAAAGGATGGGTGGTAGTGCCATTTTCTAGGAAGAAAAGCAGACTTAAAGGAGTATAACAATGAGCTCAATTTTGAAAAAGTTGTGTTTGAGGTGCCTGCAGGGCTCAGAGATGGATGTGTGTGGTACACAAGTGGATACATGGCTCTGGACCCCTAAATTCAGACAAGACTTGTTATTATGTATTGAGCTAACAGCAAGACAGAAATAAGAGTTATTCTTTGAGAGTGAACCAAACTGAGATTAGTCATTTGTAGAAATGATGAAATCCAAGAGAGTGCTTGTGAATGTAAGCCTGGAGAATTATAGGAATAGCTAACATCTAATTCAGGTCATCCAAATGTATATATAAGTCTTCTTGGGGAAGCAAATAGAGATTTTGATTGCAACCAAGAGAGTTTATGTGTAGTTATTAAATACTTTGTTGTCCGTCTTCAGAAATAAGGAAAGTCTACAGGGTACCTGTAAAAAAGGAGTCAAGGGAAAAAAAAGAGAACTCTGTTTCTATTATTGTCTAATATGTATTTCACTATGGTAGAGATTTGATTTTATTAAATGGTAAGATCATCCAACTAATACTTCTACCTGAGTTCTTCCGACTTCAAAGTCTAGTCTCAAGTATTAGACTGCCTTCTTAGGAGATAATTTTTGATGTATTGCTGATAAAGTTTTAGGAAATGCTCATATCTAATAAAGTGATTAGGTGTAACCTCTAGTTCCCTATGTATGCTTTTGAAGACAGGAGGCCATGTTAGACTAGATTCCCTGGGAAGCAGATGCCAAGACAGGATTTGACATGCAAGTGTTTTATTGTGGCAAACACGTGTGAGGGAACTAATGGGGAGAGTGGAAGGATGCTGGAAGAGCTTTCTAACCCCTGTGAAGAAGGAAAGGAAGGAAGGAAGGAAGGAAGGAAGGAAGGAAGGGAGGAAGGAAGGAAGGAAGGGAGGGAGGGAGGGAGGGAGGGAGGGAGGGAGGGAGAGGGGAAGGAAAGGAGGCATATATTAATAGTATATTTCATAAATATGAATGAAAATTGTCAGGTACTTGAATGAAACAGAAAGCTTCTATGGTCCATGTTGGGGAGAGGTATATAAAGAGATTTTGAAAGTTTTTGCCTCTATTATGCCATGGGCCTCAATTAGGCAATATAAGCCCATCTTTGAGATCCTGAGAAAAATCAGCATTTTAATCAACTGTCTACAAATCATATATGACTGAGGGGAGTGTGCCACATGATTTAAGGACATTGGGTTTGCGCTCATTTTACAAAGTAAAATACATTTTTAAAAACTTTTTGTTAAGAAATAATTTCACAATTTACCAAAATGTCACAAAATAAAAAGAGTGCAAAAATGCCCATATACCCTTTATTTAGGTTCACCTATTGTTGACATTTTACTACATTTGATTTATCATTTACCATCTCACTGTTCTTGATTTATTTTTTTCTGGACCATTAAGAGTAACTTATATGTATATATATCATAGATCTTTACCTCAAAATATGTTTGTGTGTACTTCTTAATAATAGGGAGATTACATAATATACATCTTAAATAGTATTTTATAATCTGATTTATCATTTGCATTCTAATTGTCAGTTCATCCAAAAATGTATTTTATAACACTTTTCCTTTTTCAGTACAGAATCCAGTCTAGGTCCACGTATTGTGTTTTGTTGCCATGTCTCTTTAGCTTGTTTTAACTGGAACATGAAATAATCTTTTTGATAAAGTAAATCTAATTTATTGAAGAATGTAAACTTTGAAGGAAGAGACTTTGGCGGTCTTGTATTCTGTTTATACATGGCCTAGAGCAGCGCCTGGTACATGATAGCACCCAGTAACTGTCGAATGAATGAATGAATGAGTTTCTGTGGATATCCCTATTTTTTAAGAGGTGTTGGCATAAGTGAGTTACATTGATCTTTGCATTTTAAGAGCATGTATATTATGTTTTCAAAATTCCTATCTATGCAAATAATTCATGTTGTTTTACAAAATTAGATTTGCGTGTATGTGTTCATGTGTGCAAGTGTATGTAGAGCTTAAGTGTTCTCTAAGCCACCGCCTCTGTTTCTCCCTGCCCGCACCATTCCCTTAAATCCTTTTCATCCTTGTACCAGCTTAAACCTTTTAGTGTTTGAAAGTGAAATGGAAACCCAAGCTCTTCTGGCAGGAAGATTGGCATCCAGTGTGACTGTCCTCTGGGCAATGCAAAACATTTGCTCCCTGCATCAAGGGCTGTAATGAATCTGAATGTTCAGATATAACTGGTAGTCACGCTAAAAAAAAAAATGCATACTGGCTCCTCTGTCAACATGTTGACTGACAGAATGTACATGTGGTAGGAGGCTCACTGACATGATTTCAATCGTAGCTCCGTGAGTGCTGTCCATCAGACACAGAAATCTCCGCCTTGTTCCAGAAGGTCCATTACATCATTCCCACTTTGCCTGAATTGCAGCTTGTTGATGGAACTGAAGAATGGTCCAGTTTCTTGCTAGCCACAGCAAGGGCCTCATTTCAAGGCCTGGCTTGAGAGAGTCCATCTCCTAACTTTAGAAACCTACTACTCTACTTGTAATATGAAATCAGGGTCAAAATGGCCACATGTTCTTTTTTTTTTTTTTTAGTTTTCCAATGTGACCTCATTTGGAATTGCCACATGTTCTTAAGAATACCTTGCTCATAGTGTAAGACAAACTGAAAAGAGCTAGACTCAAGTTGTATATGGGGTTAGATTTTATCTATGTAAAGAAAAAACTTTCTGGAAAAATAACTGAAAGGAATAATGTCAATGTGGTTATAGTGGTGGCTTCCGAGTGTTGGGGGTGTTGGATGGTTTACAGTATAGGATCTTTCATGGTTAGCTACAGGGAAGATTTCTTTGGTGAGCATAAGAAAATAAATTAAGTAAAAAAAAAAAGCAAGTAAAAATGAAGTCTAAGAAACTGAAGTTCCAAGCTACTTCCTGCCTCAGTTTCCCCATATGCCAAATGGATATAAAAATACAGGTTATAGATTTTATGATAACAATACATTACATAAGTACAAAATATGCTTTCATTTTCTCAAAAGAAAGAAACCTATTATTATTATTATAGTCTCTATACTTATCTCAGAAGGAACTCTTTCCCTTAACTCTCCATCAATCACAGAGAGGGAAAGGGTTATAAATCCTGACTGGCATCTCGCCTGTTCTTTTGAAAGTCTAACCCAGTGGGATGGCAAAAGAGGGTAATTTTTTAAATGAAGAGACTTATAGCTAATCTCCATTTGACATGTGCTTCCAACTTCAGTTTATGTTGAAAGAGGTGCTCTTTAAGGACAGACTCGATTCCCTGATTCTCATTCTTCTTATCCTCCTCCCCTATAGAACCCCTCTACTCTATAGCATAGCTCCTTTCAATTTCTGAATTTATAAATGTGAGAAAACCCTCAGAACATGATACATATATTTTTGCAGAATGTTCTTTGGGACAAAAGTGATTGACAACTGCAGAAATTACATCTGAGGTTTAGTCCTGCAGGAGAAGGGTATACAAATTGCCTACAAATTATCCACCAGTCCCTGATGAGCCTGAGAAGAAAATTTTAAGAGGCTCCAGTCTTTCTTCAGCAAAGATGCTCACATATCTCCCTTTGCTATAACACATGAACACCCAAGAGAAATTGTCCCTGTAAAAACAGTACTTTTTGTTCTTTATCCTTGTCAAATATGGTGGTAGTAAATGTATAAATAAATGCCAATTAATAGCCTTTGTCATGTACCAATAGTGTTCTGAGTGTGATTCAGAACAGAAGAGGTATATATGATGATGGGCTTATAATTTAAAGAAGAAATTAGGCTTTATACTACAAAAACTCAGTGTTAGTATGAAATGTCTGATTTCCTTAAGTACTAAGTTTGACAGTTGATATCTCTGACATTTCACTTTGACACTTCTTGTACTATTTTTATTGGGAAGGTGCATCCTCATTCTTTCAAACGTATGGTTTAGCTTTTGATTTCAAATTATTTTTAGCGCAATTTTTGTGAAACCATGGATAAGTCAAAAATTTGCATTATTCTCAAATATGAGTTTCATCATGAAACCAATGCAGCGCAGACAGCTAAAAATATCAACAAAGTGTTTTGGAAGGATGTGGCTAAAGAACATACAGTACATTGGTAGTTTGAGAGGTTCCCTCTGGTGATTTTAATCTTGAAAATGAGCCACATGGGTGACCTGAGACCCAGGCAGATAATGATGAGCTGAAAGATGCAGTGGAAGTGAATCCATCTCAACCTATGCATGAACTAGCAGCAAGGTTTGATGTTACCATTCCAACAATATTGGACCATTTGAAACAAATTGTCAAGGCAAAGCAGCTGGATAGATGGGTACCACAAGAATTAATGGAGCATCAGAAGAGAAATCGTCTCAAAGCTTGCCTTTCTTTGCTGTTACAACATAAAGGTGAACCATTTCCATACTGTATTGTTATATTTTATGAAAAATGACTCTTTTTGACAATTGCATGCATTTGGCACAATGGTTGGAGAAAGGCGAAGTGTTGAAACACAGTCCAAAACTGAATATTCATCCAAAAAAGCTAATGGTGTCTGTTTGATGATCCAGTGCTGGTATTATCCACTACGGCTTCATGAAACCTGGTCAATCAATTACAGCAGATGTCTACTGCAAGCAATTGGACAAAATGATGAGGATGCTTGTGATTAAGCAGCTGAGATTGGTCAATAGAGACAGGCCAATCCTCTTGCAAGACAACGCCTGACCATATGTCGCACAAACAATGCTGCTCAAACTACAGAAGCTGGACTTGGAAACTCTGTTTCATCCATCATATTCACCAGACCTCGCACCAACTGACTACCACTTCTTCCAGGCTTTGAACCACTTCTTTCAAGGAAAAACATTCCATTCTCAACAAGCTGTGGAAAATAACTTTCATAATTTCATTGCCACTTGCTCTCCAGCCTTCTTCACTGCTACCATTAAGATGGCAAAACCATGTCAGTAGTTTAGGCGCATACTTTGATTAATTGCACTGCTTCTTGTTTGAGATATAATAAACTACACTTTTGATTTGAAATTGGACATTCTGTATTTAATGGCCTAATACCTTCATAAGGTACCTAATTAAATCTCTTGTAAAGGATTTGCACTGTTGACCTTAATAAAAAGGCATTACTTGAGAAGAACTTAATAGAGTAGAATAATGGTTATAATAATAATTGTTGATGCTTAGAATTCTAAAAGGAAAAGGGTATGCTTCTCTTTGAACTAAGAGTATGTGAGAAGTGTGATGTTCTAGACTTTGGAATCAGCATTTAGTGTTCGCGCATTCCTTGCTTACAATAGTGATTTCTTAAGGTACAGTGCAACTCAAAATATGGTCAGCAAATCAGCACTGGTTCTCAACATTTAGTTACATGTCTTGATGTAGTAAGTACAGAAATTGATAATGAGCATTTAGCATGTTTTATATTAATTGGACAGAATAATTGTGTGTCTATTAAATCTCATGACAAATTTGGGGTCTACATTTTATATCGCTTTGTCTTTTTAAATTTCATTTTTTAAGTAATTCATTTTTTATCTTATTTTACAAATTTGTCCGTGACAAATTGGGGGAAAACTAGGCCCTCAAAAAAGATAGTTCGAGAAATACTATTCTAGAATGTTATAAAATGATTGATGAGCTAAATAGAAGCCACCTTTAGTTTTCTCAACTGGAAAATGGATTTAATAATAGTATTTACTTCCTGAGGCTGGATCTGAGAACTAAGGGAAGGTAGATGTATGGAAAGTGCTTAGCACAGTTCCTGCTTCTGGTAAGTGCCCCCAAAACACTAGCTTTTGTTATTATGGAATAACAAAGACTCAAAGAGGTACCATTCTCCTCTGAGAAGGTGACATTATGTGCACATGGGAGTTTCTGTTTGTAATAGTTGTTCAGTGAAGGCCTACATCTACACATAACCTTCCTCTGGGATCAGACCACTTGGTTTCATAGACCAAGAGTTCACTTTCCATTGACTTGCATGAAGGGACCAACATTAGGCTTTGGGTCTTCCCTGACCTTTTAGTGTAACTACTCTGCTATTATGGTATAGAAAGTCCTTCTGAATGTTTCGTTTGTTTTTCTCAAGTCATTAAATTGTATAATGGTTACAGGTCTCAGCAACTGAATTATTCTGATCTTTATTGATTAGTAGGGACTTGTATTATTTGGGGGGCAGGATAAAATGACTTGTCACTCAAGGATGGCAAGTATAGAGATGTAAACTTCAATTTTAAAAGATGCATCACTTGAGGTGGTGTTTCATAGTACAAAGTGAAAAATACGCAATCTTTTCTATTCAAAGTGGCCAAACAATTTTTCTAAAGGTCTATTTTGGCTATATGTCAAAATCAAAGGTCCCTGCCATTTCAACAGGCATCCTGGTGGCCAAAGAAGGTTGCTGGCTATTTCAGAGAATAATTGCTTAATTAAGACAAGTGTAACCAAAAAGTTTTCCAAATCCTTTTTGAATTATAATATAGAACATAGAGAACATTGCAGTAGAGTGCGATAGAGAACATAACATTTTATATCCAGACTAACTTGGGTTCAAATCATGGTTTTGCTACTTAGTAGTTGGACCCATTGAGTAAGTTCTTATTCTCTTTGAGCCTCAGTTTCCTAATCTATAAAATAGGGGATATAAGATCTACTGCATAGAGTAACTGTGAAGATTAAGTGAGATAAGTTATAAGGGGATAATGTTTGTGCATACTAAGTGCTCAAATATTATTAGCCCCCTTCTTTTTCTTTATCCAGTTAGTAAAATTCAATTACTTTCTTTAAAATAGTAAATTTGATAAATTCAGGAGAGACTCTATCAATAGAACCAGATTTTATAATATAATAAAATATGTCAGTATTTATTTTTAAAAACACGCATTGAATTTGGCAGACTCAGTGAACAACAGACTGTTTAAAATGTGACTGACTCTTTCCAAGGTCAAGCATACTTAACTCCTTTCACTCTGCCTAGAACTCTTTGCCCCAGCTAGAATAACTTTCCCATGATTATGACTTGGCTCATTCTTATTTTTAGTCCTTTGTGTTATTATCCTTCTAGAAATGACCCTTTGATGCCTTCTTGCCAAACCCTATCCTCCTTTAAAATTGTTCAACATTAATGTCATCCAAAAATTAGCAGAAAGAAAAATCTGGTTGAGTGATTCACTCCATCCATCCAGGAGCTGTATTAGTCCCTACTTTGAAACATTTTCTTACTGTGATTTTGTTACTGAAAGTTTGACATTTGTCCCTAAGGCCACATCAGAAGAACAAGGACAAATGGTTTGAGGAGGTTTATTAATTTGCCATCAGATGATGAGGTTGGCAGACACTTGTCTCAAAGTGCCAACAGTCTTCCTCTGAGTAGAAGTACAGAGAGAGGTTTTAAAGGTTCTGGTTAATCCCATAATCCCATTTTTGGCTAAGACAATTTTGAGGCCTCCACTTAATCCCATCTTCAACTAAAACAATCTTGTGACCTCTGCCCGGATGAATCTTATCTTCTGTGGCACAAAGAGCAGAGGACACTACGCTGCCCCTCCTGACCACTTACCTGAGGCAGGGATGCAAGTCCTAGTTCTCCAAAAGGAGTGGGGTATGTTTGCAAGAGACATAAGACATTGTTGCCGTTTATTTCAAGCTATTTCTTTTGTTACATACTGCCCCTGTCATCAATATTACAATATTACCCTTCCATATCTATGGGAGGAGGGGTGACTACTCATTTCCTCTGTCACAATTTCCCACATCTTTTCTGTATTTTTAGATTGTTTCTTCCTATCAGATGAGACTCTAACATTCCATTTCTTGAGGTTATATTGAGAACATTCAGGATCAGAGAGGCTGTCAGTTGCTCAAGGCCACATATTTTATGGCTGATTTTAAACAGGTAGCCAGTTCTTTGGGTTTTTAGTTTGGTGTTTTCATTTCAAGATCCTACTTCACTTAGTAGGGAAATGGTATTGCTGACTAAGAAATAGTGGGGAGCTTCAGGCATGGAAAGGCAGCTTTAGAAGATTAAGAACAGATGAGGTGCATAGGATGTGACAAGAGATGGGAGTAGGATGAAGAAGGGGAAGGGAAAAACAAAGGATGCCTCAGAGGAATAATCAGCTTACTCTAACCATTTCACACTATAAGAAAAAAAGAGCCAACTAAACAACAACAAAAAATGTCTGCTTTGCTTCTATTTTGTGCCTAATAAACAACACTACTGTCACTGCCAATGAAAACAGCAACATAACTGTGCTTTTCTCCCAGCACTAACTCTAAACAATCTACTGGATTTGGGTCAAAATTATAAACTGCCAGCATGTTAAAAATAAAAACAGAAAAACAAACCTGGCATTTTCCTTAAGGGTTATAAGGGTGAATATAAGACAAGAGCCAGAGAGAAGAGTTGCTATAAAAATAACTAGTGCAAACATCCTTGAACTGATGTTTCCTATAAAAATCTGATGGCTGTGAATTGGAAAGAGTGGAGTTGGAAAGGGGAAAGGAACGGGATCAACTGGTGCCTGCTTATCGTCAGCTAGCTTTCATGTAAAAGTCATGGCAGGGTCAACAACAAACTAGCCAGGTGGCAACTCCAGGCCACGCTGCCATAAATAAATAGTTATGTACTAATGTCACACAATCAGAGCTAGATGCAAAGCATATGGGAAGAGAACATTCTCATGTAAATACTCAGAAAAACTATGGTTGCTGATTTCGGGATCCACTGTTGGCACTGGACTTTGAGATGCCTGAGAAAATAAAGTAGTGAAGCTTTTTTCAAATCTGGGCTAAAAAGATACTTTGAAAGGTAGAATACTTTCTTTAAAAAAACCCTTAACCTTTGGCATAAGAGAGTGTGACTATTTGACGTAGTAATTAAGGATTACTGAGAGTTGGCAAGACCATCAACTCTGGAACCAGATTTCGGGAGTTTAAACCTTACTCCTGCTACTTACTTATTCTCACGACCTCTGGGTCGTTCCTTCACCTTTTCATGCCTCAATTTATTCAATCTGTACAAAAGGGAGGAAGAGAAGATAACAGCAATAGTACTCGCCTCAAAGGAAGTTATGAGGATTAAGTTAGGGAGCCTGTAAAACAATACCTTGTAAACACCCTGTCCATTTTTATCAAGTGGTCTTACTTAGGCTATTTATTTTACATAGGCTATCTGCTGGACGATATGTTAAGTAACCCTTTACTTGTATTATCCTATTTAATCCTAAAAACAGCCCCATGAATTAAAAATCAGTTTTATAGACAAAGGAAATGAGGTTTCAATGAATTAAGGAATTTATCTAAGGAGGCATTGCTGAACTAAACTTCCAAATAAGGTTTTGTTCCAGATGAAAAATTTGTAACCACTTACGTATTCTCTAAATTCTAAGCACTTTTACTTTCATTTGCTTACAATGTTAAAAGTTGAAGAAAAGAAACACAACACATGGCCTTCTAAGAACCAAATAGATTTTTAAAAAGAGATTAAAGGAGGGGCTGATGTCCCAATGAATTGCATTAGGAAAGCTGAGATCCACTCACGGCACATATGGGGAAACAAAAGATTAATTCATTTCTCCAAACATTTATTGAGCGCCTACTATTTTCTGAGAGCTGAGGCTGCAAAGACAGTAAGACACGATTTTAGGCTTTGAGTAGTTAATTATAAGGAGTGAAAGTGACAGTCTTTACTGCCGGCCGTTTGATGAAGTCGGATTTGTTTTGTTAAGTCTGTTTCCCTGACAAGGACAAAACTGCTTTCCACAAGACACACAAAAGTTGCAGGACTTCTCCAACACAAACCAAACTATGTTTAGAGCGATCCTAGTGGTTTTACTGCTCCTGCTCGCAGAGTGGAGAGAGACTTTGGTGGAGCGGCGAAGACACAGTTTTTTGCAGACCCTTCCGCCTGCAGCTGCGCTACCACGGCCACGTTGGGCAGCACATTCAAATCGCGCGCTCTGGCAGTGGCTTTCCCGGGCTCGAGCTGAAGGATCGCTCGAGGCGCCCGTGAGATTTGCCGCCTGGCTTGTGCGCCCGTCCTCCCTAGCTTCTAGTAACCGGGAGAATGTGAACTCCACGAACATCCCTCGTCAATTCCCAGGTGGACGCTTCCCAGCACACCTGCCAGCTGACTCTGGCTCCGCGCCCTTTCCGTGGGCGGCAGTTACTTCCTGGTTGGTTTGCCCTTAAGTGACATGGCGGCTAGTTGCCTTCGGCCGGGCCGACTGCGGCTGCTCAGTAAACCAAGCTTGGGTAACACAGTGTACAGCCCGCTCCCGCCGCGGAGGTGCCGGGTGAAGCCTGGGACTCGGCGAGTCTCCGCCCTGCCTTGCAGCTCCGGGCGTACGTACCTCAGGGGGTATAGCGGCAAGCCAAGGAGGACGAGGACCCAGGGCTGTGCCGCTGTGTGCCTACCCCTCATTCCCTGGCATCAAGGCTGCTCGAGCCCCAGGGTGTTTTTTTTTTTTTCCTTGTCCCCGCCACCTCTTGGTCCCTGGCCCAACATGATACTGACCAAAGCCCAATACGACGAGATAGCCCAGTGCCTAGTGTCTGTGCCGCCCACCAGGCAGAGCCTGAGGAAGCTGAAGCAGAGGTTCCCCAGGTAAGTGCCCATCTCCCCGCTCTCGCCGCCCCTTGCCTGCAGCAGCTGTGTCTGGGCCGCCCTGGCAGCGCCTAGGAACCACGTGTCACACGTGAATGGGGAGGAACACCAGTGCCAGGCGTCAGATCAAGGATGGCGAAAAAGCTTTCTTCTTTCACCCGCCTTCCGCACAAAACCCTTAATGGATGAGTCTGTAGCAGCCTCCTGAGGCCTTGCGATTACCTTCAAGTCAACAAATCTTTACCGAAAACTTCACATGTGTCTAGGTGATGCGTGCACATAGTAGGTGCTTTCATACATGTCCACTGCTAAGTTGACAGATACTAAGAGTGAATACTGGGAAGCAGGGTCCTCTCGAAGTGGAAATATTAATTAAAGATTCCTAAGGAGGAAATGGAGGACCCTTTTGAGTTGGCCAGTGGAAACAAACAAGGAAGCACAGGCCTACAGGAGCCTCATACTGTTGGACTGTGGCTGGCACTGTTGACTGTGAAATTAGCGACTGCAAGGGTTCTCAAATCAGAGAGCCTGGTACCCCAGGGTTCCACTCTTGGGTTATTGGCCATTGAACAACCATATCTGAATGTTTCCCTCTCTCTCTCTCTCTCTATATATATATATATATACACACACACACACACACACACACGTATTTTATATTTTCCTCCCCTGCCCCTAAAACACTTCTTTTGTCAGTGATTTTAGTATTATCCAACTTTGTTAGAAATAAATTCCCAAAGAGATTTATTTGGGAATTATATAATATTAGATTCCTCATTTTAAGGATGTGGAAACTAAGACCCAAACATTATAATTATATAAAGAACCAGTTTAGGACAACCAGGTCATTTTCTTTATGCTCTGTTGAAAGTATATAATATTTGTTTACTTTTTTCCTAATTGAAGACCAAATCCAAACCTGTACCATTTTGGTTTCTTGGAACTGATCATGGTTAGCCCTAATGGAGCACTTCCCCATCCTTGATGTGTTGCCCTTGAACAAACATCAGCATAGAAATATTTTCTTGAGGAAAGAGGGGTTATTGAATAATAGATATTGAAGTACATATTGAAGCATTTGTTGAAGATCTTTTATTGACCTCAGTTTTTTGGAGGACTTGGTTTTGATAGTCTGTAAAATGAAGGGGTCTTTCCCCAATGTTATCTGGATTTAATTTAGGGCAATATTTATTCCTTTATAGACTTTAGAATTTTATCAGCCTTGCTAACAAGTAACAAAATTGACAAATTGGAATATAATTTTCTGTCATTAAGTCTTCCCAGTTCTGCACACGAACAGTGAAATGGATGAAGGCTGGTCAGCCAAGGGAATAGGTAAATTTTTCCGGACAGTTTTTTGAAATAGAGCATATATTTTGATATTCTGTTCTCATTATGCACATGTATAACCACTTGTATTTTTAGTTGTTTCTTTGTCTCTTTTTCTTTCTTTTCTGTAACAAATATCTTGTCTTCTCCATAATAAGTAACCACTCAGTACT
>VSMD01066244.1:0-27102 GCA_008750895.1 Mirza zaza | reverse complement strand
GGGCCCACAGGGGAGAATGTGAAGGCGTTCTTCAGCCGAGTGGCCGCTCTGTCGTTCGAGTACTCGGTGCTGCAGGACCTAGAGAGGCGGAGCAGCACCCAGCTCCAGGTCGGCGACGGAGACCTCGTCCGTGCGTGCAGGCGTGGCTGGGTTGGGCTGGGGAGCGGGCTCGGGGTCTAAAATCCACATACACCCCATTCTCCTGTCACCTGTGACCCTGCCATTTTCTCCCTCTGTTGTCCTTTGGTGCTCCTCTCTGAGTGTCACCCTGCCCTCGGGCCTACAGCCTCCCCGACCCCATTTGCCAGCTCAGACACCTTCTTGGCCCTCCTGTTGGCCTCCTCGTGGGCCGGCTGGGCGCCCTAGCCTCTGCAGACATGGCCTGGCTCTGGCTCTTCCAGTCTATGCTTTTGCCCACTCTGTCCCACCACCCGGGATGCACCCCAGGCCTCCTGGCCTGTGCCAAGTCATCTAGGCCTTGACCGACAACCCAAGTTCACAGCTCTGGCTGTCAGGGTCGGGGTGTCCCCTGACACTTAGCTGATGGCAGATTACTTTTCCCCTCCTTACAGGAATGAAGGGAAGCTCATCTGAGAGCCAGGAGGGCAGGGGGCTCTCCAGCCTGGGTTGCTGTTAGCTGGGACCTGCGCCAGAGGCCTCCACGCCCCCACGCTCACGGGCAGCAGCTTTGGAACCTGTGGAGGGTGACGTGGAGTCCGAGCTCTGCAGCATGTCTGCTCGGAGGTGTGGAGGGCCTGTGCTCTGGGCCCTTCACCCACCCACTGTGCAGAGCCCCAGGGCTCGGCCACTTCTCTTTGGCCCTCCACTGGCTGCCTGGGGGTCCCACATGACCTGGCGGGTGGGGGCACTGCAGCGATTCCCTGAAAGGCTGGTCCCACCTACAGGGTCGTCAGTTTCCCTTGGCCTTGGAAGGCCTCAGGACTGCTAACTGGGAGCACTCCTGCCTTGGCCCACACCCTTCGCCCTGGCCTGCATCAGCAGTTGACCAGCACCCTCTCCCAGCCATCCTGGGTGCGGCCTCACAGCCCTTCTCATCACCGTGTTCCAGGCAGCCTGTCCTTGTCAAAGTCGGCATCTGAGGGAGAACCCACCTGCTGTGCCCCCACGAGTTTTCTGTTGTCCGTAGAAAGCTTGTATTTCTGGGCCTTGGAGCTCTGAGCCTTGCTGTCCACTGTCACTCTGCCACAGGCTCTAGCGTCCCTGGGCAGGGCAGGCATCTGGATGGTGAATTTTCCGGGCTTGCTGCAGGAGGAGGGCTACACAGCCACCCTGGGGTAACTCCCTCAGCAGCCCTTGAGTGTGGTACTGGCCTGCTCTGGCACCCATACCAGGCCCGTGCCCACTGCCACCTCCGCATCCCTCTCCCCTGCTGGCCTGCGTGTCTCTTAGGCCCTGTGTAACAGCATCCACACATCTCCAGAGGCTCCGGAGGCCTCCAGAGTCTAGCATGTTCCCGTCACCACTGCTTCCTCCTGTGCCCACAGGGCAGGCAGCAGCACCCTCTGCCCAGAGTGCTTGTCTACAAGGTCTCCTCACCGCTGTGAACCAGCCCCATGGTCCTGTCACCCTGGCTATGCCCCCTCGTCCCCACCCACCCACCTTGTGCCGTAGGCGGGCGGGTACGTCCGGCGTCCCCACCTGCGTCCTGTAGATGGTGAGCACTTTGCAGGTCAGCGCCGGCCGCCCAGTGCCTGGCACGCAGCAGGTGCCCCGCAAATGTTCGTCGCCACACAGCGATCACCAAATAGCAGTTAGTGAAAAACACTGGCATCTCTTCCTGTGTGTTCCTTCTTCACTGTACTTTTAGCTCTTTTTATTTTTTACATATATAAAACACTTCTTCATGCAAATTGCTTTTAAAGTTGTTGTGTGCTCCCCGTGAAACAAGACAGCACAAAGCATATAAAATACTGAGTGGAAACCCGTGCAGCGTTATCGGCTCGTCTGTCGTTTCGCCAGAGTGACGTCGTGTGCACACACTCCCTGGCAGCCTGCCTTCCTGGGGAGCTGCCGCCTGCGCTCTCGCTGCGGACATGCAGAGCCTGCGCGTTCCTTTAGCAGTGGCCAGTCTTCCTTCGTGTGGACGGGAGGTCCCCTTCGTCTGACCCGCCCTAGATGCCATCTAGTTTGTATCGAGCTTTCAGGTTTTCCCCATGGTGCTGCAGTGGCCATCCTGGTACTTAGAGCTTTGCACACTCAGGATTTCCAAAACAGGCCTTGCTGGGCCCTTCTGGACTGTGGCCCTCAGCCTGGTCCACTAAATGCAGCCTGCGGGGGTGCAGATGGCATCGGGGGTTCCTTAGGGAGGACCTGGCATGCAGGGCATGACAGAAAGCTTCACAGCAGGGGAGAGCCGGGCCACGGTGGGCTGGTGCTGTCTATGGCTCCCTTGCCCCTTCAGGCCCCAGGACATTGCAGGGGTGGGGCGTGTGGTCCTGCTGTGACCAGCCCTGAGCTCAAGCCCTGCTGTCTGGTGTGCACCCACACCTCCATGCGTGGTCCTTTATGGAACTCTCCTCGTGCTACCCGCCGAGATACGCCAGCTGGTCCCTGCAGGCCCTGACTGGCACTGCCATGACCTCTCTGATTTCGATCTTTGGCCTGGGAGGACAGGAGACTAAGCCCTCCAAGGACATGCAAGGGCTGCCCTGTCCCCTGCTCTGGGTTGATGTAGCATCTTCTCTGTGGGAATCACTGCAGTGTGGCTCACACACCCTCACTTTGATACGAGGAGTCAACAGAGACATTCCCGCCATCCTACATTTGGCAGGAAATTTCTGGGGCAGAGAAAGTTGGGCAGATTGGTCTGGTCCTGTGGGCCCAGGGAAGCAGACCCCTGCAGCTAGGACATAGCAAGTGACCACAGAGACCATATCTAAATGCTTCAGAAACACGTTTTCACTTTTCCCCATTTCCCCTGGCCCCTTCCCTGCTTTCTGCCCATCTGTTTGTTTATAATTCATTTGTCTTTCTCTCCTGCTAG
This sequence comes from Mirza zaza, assembly GCA_008750895.1. Lineage (NCBI taxonomy): Eukaryota > Metazoa > Chordata > Mammalia > Primates > Cheirogaleidae > Mirza > Mirza zaza. Next base: position 24,098 of record VSMD01066244.1, on the reverse strand, counting down.
GCACACCTTGAAGCAGGTCTTTTCCCATCAATTCCTGGCCCGGCCCAGCACCCCACAGGGCCCTGTGCCCCAGCCTTCATTCCTGGTCACAGTGGAGTCTCTGCAGGTGCCAGTCCCTCTCCCTGGGCTGCCCTGCCCTTCTTCTGAGCACAGCTGGGACACCCCTACTCTGGGAGGCTTTTGTGGGCACCCCCATGATTCTCACAGCACTTGTCACCCTAGGTGTGATTGACTGTGTCTGGCTCTGTGCCCCAGTGATCTGTGGGACCCCAAAGACCAGGTTGGTGACCTTGTCACCTCTGCTATTCCCCCAGCACCTCCAGGAGGAAGAGCCCACAGTGGGGGCTCAGTAGATGTCTTAGGGAGGCAGGAAGGTTGCTCGAGCAAGACATGCTCCCAGCAGACACATAGCACTCTGACCCAAGATGCGCACCACCTGGGGACAATCCTATGCTTTGCTTTCCTCCGTGGCCAGAGACAGTTGTGCCTCATAACTCACGTGCAGATTCCGGAGTCCTGTCTGACCCCAAGACATTCACGGGGCATCAGCCAGTGAAGGCTGTTTGGGGCCCATGTCTTGGCAGGACTTTGGCAGGAGCCGGCAACAGAAAATTCCAAGGCAAAGATGGGCAGGTCTGTGGAAGGAGTCTCATGCCAGGTGGAGATGTTCTGTGCACAGGAAAGGATTAGACTTGGGATGTAGAGGGCAGGAGTGGGTGTTTGGTCATTTACTGCTACATAGCAAAACACCCCAAAACTTCATTTCTTAAAGTAACAACCATTTCTCATTTCTCGTGAGTCTGTGATTTGACTGTTCCGCTCCATGGTTAGTGGCTGGGGCAGTCTCAGGATCTGTCCCAGGGTCCAAAACGGCCTCACTGTATGACTGGAGGTTGGTGCTGGCCTCAGTGTGGATGGTCGGCAGGGCCTTGCCACACAGCAGCTTGGGCTTCCTTACAGCATGGTGGCTGGTTTCCAGGCAGGGATGTTCCAAAAGATAAGCCCCGGGATTTAAGTGCTTGTCAAGCCTCCATTTGCATCATACTTGCTGCCATGGGACATTTTGGCCAAAGCTCAGAGTCAGTGTGGGAGGAGACTTCATAAGAGGGTGAATTGCTGGAGGCCTGATGCTTTGGGGATCAATATAGGGAACTACTTCTCCCCTTTGTCCAGAGGCAAGGTGAGGTCTTTCTTGCCAGGGAACAGTTCCTTGCTCTGACCTTTGCCCATGAACTCACTGCAAAGGCACTTCCTCAAGGAAGACTGCTTTGGCCTCTCCAGCTGGGTAAGGTCACCCTTTATCTGATCCTGGTCACCCTTGAGGCATCGCTAAAGTTATCATTCTCCCCTTACTGTCCTGGTGGCTGTGGTGGCCTGTTTCACCACTGTGTCCCCAGCACCAGCCTGCCAAGTAAGCATCCAAATGAATGAGCAACGGGTCACATGGTGCCACCTCATGTGACCTTGGTAACAACTGCTACTTTACAATTCAGTTCCCCAAGGGCATAGGCCAGGGCTAGGCCCACCCTTGACCCTGACCCCAGCGAGCACCACCATCAGCTTAAACCTACTTTGGGTGGAAATTCTGGCCCAGCATCCCCAAAAGCAGAGGTCATCCGAGAGTGGGGTGCAGTAGCAAGAACCCCCACTTACAGGGCACTCACTCTGCCAGGCCCGTATGCAGCAAAGTGCTTGAGGGGAAGCACACAGTAGTGCCGTGGGCTGGCTGTCACAACTGCCCTGTCCCCACTAATAGGTAAGGAGACCCAGGTACAGACAGCTGAAAAGACAGGACACATGTAAGCACCTTCTTCTCTGCCCCCACCCTGCTTGGCCTCTGACCCCAGTGGGAACCCTTCTCCAGGTGGCCCCATCCCTTACTGTGTTCCTCAGTAACTTGGTCCCAGTCCCCTGCTGACCAGGGTTGTAACCCCCAAAATCAGTTTATTTGCATGGCCCCAACCATGCCCAGCCATCCTCAGTGTCCCCTGGCCGAGCCCTCCCCATCACAGCCTGCTCCCGCACCCCCACGGTGAATCTCCCCAGGCCACCACTGCAGGCCCCACAGAGACCAGAGCAGGGCACACTCAGCCTCCTTCGACCTTGTGCTTGGTTGCCCCAGCCCGGCCCTCCTCCGAGCCCTGCTGCTGAGAACCCCAGGATGCATTTTAGCCTGGGAGGTGGGATGGGGCCCCCTTGCAGATGAACATCACTCTCTGGAGGGACGTGGGGCATCTTAAGCCAGGAGAGCTAATGTTACCTACGATATAGGTAACTGAACATAGCAGTAGACAGAAGATTGGTTAAATTCACATGTTCAGGCCAGGCACAGTGGCTCACACCTGTAATCCTAGCAGGCTGGGAGGCCAAGGTGGGAGGATCGCTTGAGGTCAGGAGTCTGAGACCAGTCTGAGCAAGAGCTAGACCCCATCTCTACTAAAAATAGAAAAGTTAGCTGGGCATGGTGGCACATGTCTGTAGTCCCAGCTACTTGGGAGGCTGAGGCAGGAGGATCACTTGAGCCCAGAAGTTGGAGGCTGCAGTGAGCTATGATGACGCCACGGCACTCCAGCCTGGGTGACAGAGCAAGACACTGTGAAATAAATTCACAGGTTCACTCATTCACTAATTCTTACTCCTTCATGAGTTCAGCCTTCCCAGAGCGCTATCCTAGCCTGGCCCTCTGCATTCTCCCATTATTCCTTCCACAGCCTGCAGCGCAGGTGCCGACAAGTCTAGACAAGGCCTGCAAACCCTGGGGCCGGGCAGGCGGGGCTGGACTGGGAGGCAGTTCCTTCCAGCTCTGCTCCTCCAGACCCCTGAAGTCACTGGCAGGTAGACAAGGAATTCGGGACCTATAGGGGATTCAGAGGGGACATGGCAATCCAGGGGGCCCAGGCAGGGACAAAAGAGGGCATGGGGGCAGCGGTTTCAGAAGCAACACTCAGCTCAGAGAGGGCCCTCCAATCCTGCAGGAGAGGCCACTCCTGGAGACTGGGTGGCTTCGGGCTCTGCGTGGGATGAGACACCCTCCCAGCAGCTCCAAGGCTCCTCTGCCATCTGCTGTGGCCTCCCAATGTCACCTCCCATATGTCAGGCCTTCCCCTGAGGGAAGCTGATGGGCAGCTGGGATGTGTGGCTGTCACACACCTCCTTCCAGGCAGTGCAGATCCTTCCTGCCCCCCCCCAGAGCCTCCCCGCATCATGGCCACCAGACACCTTTCTGAGCCTGCGCCCCAGGCGGGAGCATGCGGGGAGCAGGCGCTGGGCTGCCATCCCTGACTGCTCTCAGCAAGCTCACCCAGCTTCTAGGTTACTCTTCTAGGTCTTCTGGGACACTCAGAGGGTGGCCAGAGGCGAAGCAGGCCTGGGGCTCCTTCTTTCCCCACAGGTGGGTGGCACCCTGGGTGGGCCCGAGGGTGCTCTGGACCTCTGAGCGCTGGAAGCTGCACCTGGCCCGGCTCACTGGCCATCCCTCGGGAACCAGCTCCTTTTGTCCCAGGCCCTGTGCTCTCTGGGAAGGCTGGGAACAGCAGCCAGGAGACGCCACTGGGATTCCCCAGCTGCAAGGGCTGCATCAATGATGGATTGTGCAGAAGGCCGTGGCCCCAGGCCTGCGAGGGAAGGCCCACACCCCTCGGGAACCTCTGGCCCACAGAGACGCCCGGCCTCGCTCTGGGCTGGGGGCAGGGCTGGGGCACAGCTGTACTGACGGCCCAGTTTTCTGATCTTGCCCCAGCTCCCTGCGCCTGACACATGACAGGTGATGGATGAGAGACGACGACGGATGGGGCCACACGGCCACATCCTGCCTGAAGGGAGCCCTCATCCAGCCTCAGCCTCCCACGCGGGTGGGGACGGAGTGCCCCGCCGTCCCCGCGGCTCCGTGACTGGCGCACTGGCGGGCCTGCCCGGCGGAACGGCGTTCAAGAACACCAATTTGGGAACTGGACAGGCTGGGCCCCCCGCTTACTGCTGTGGGACTGGGTGTGTCACTCCCCCGTCTGAGGCTCTCTCCTGCCTCTTGCTGGGCTGAGAGTGGGAAGAAGCCACGCCTATGGATCCCAGCCCCGGGCTGGGCGGGTGGGAGCTCTGAAGACTGTGGGACCCTCATGGCAGGGCCACTGTGCCCACGTGGACAGTGCCTTTGAGTGAATTAGAAAAAGGAACCCCACTCTCTTCAGAAAGTGGAACACAGAATTGCCCTATGACCAAAAATTCTGTTAATTGCATTCGGAGGTATAGTTTCAAAAGAATTGACAACAGGGACTCAATGAGCACACTGTTTTACTTAGTTTGGATGCTATAACAAAGTACCATAGTCTAGGTGGGTTTGTGTGTGTGTGTGTTGAGACAGGGGATTGTTCTGTCACCCAGGCTGGAATATAGTGGCATCGTCATAGCTCACTGTAACCTTGAGAACTCCTGGCTCAAGTGATCCCCCCACCTTAGCCTCTCAAGTAGCTGGGAGCACAAGCATGCACTACCACACCCAGCTAAGTTTTAATTTTTTTGCAGAGATGGGGGTCTCACTTTGTTTCCCAGGCTGGTATGGAACTCCTGGCCTCAAGCAGCCTTCCCAGCTCAGCCTCTCAAAGTGCTGAGATTACAGGCATGAGCCACTGTTTTTGTTATTTATTTATTTGTTATTTTTTTGAGACAGAGTCTCGCTTTGTTGCCCAGGCCAGAGTGAGTGCCGTGGCGTCAGCCTAGCTCACAGCAACCTCAATCTCCTGGGCTCAAGCAATCCTCCTGCCTCAGCCTCCTGAATAGCTGGGACTACAGTCATGTGCCACCATGCCTGGCTAATTTTTTCTATATATATTAGTTGTCCAGCTAATTTCCTTCTATTTTTTTAGTAGAGACAGGGTCTCGCTCTTTCTCAGGCTGGTCTTGAACTGAGCTCAAATGATCCTCCCTCCTCGGCCTCCCAGAGTGCTAGGATTACAGGCATGAGCCACCATGCCCAGCCAGTTTTTGTTTTTTAATATAACAGTTTTATTGAGATATAATTCAAACACTATACAATTTCAAAGTTACAATTGAATGGATTTTAGTATATTCACAAGTCTGTACAACCATCCCCACTACCCAGTTCTAGAACCTTTCATAACTCCCCAAAGAAATTCCATACGAATCAGCTGTTAACTCCTCAATCTCCCATCCCCGCTGCTCCAGGCACCCACCGTCTCCTTTCTGTCTCTATGGGTTTGCCTCTTCTGCACATTTCATATAAATGGAATCAGACCATGTTTGGCCTCTTGTGACTATTTCATTCACTTAATGTTTTCAAGGTTCGTCCATGTTGTAGCACCTATCAGTACAATACTTTATTTCTATTTAAAAAAATTTTTTAGGCCAGGCGCGGTGGCTCATGCCTGTAATCCTAGCACTCTGGGGGGCCGAGGCGGGAGGATTGATCATTTGAGCTCAGTTCAAGACCTCAAGACCAGCTTGAGAAAGAGCGAGACCCTGTCTCTACTAAAAAAATAGAAGGAAATTAGCTGGACAATTAAAATATATATATATATATATTAGCCGGGCATGGTGGCCCATGCCTGTAGTCCCAGCTACTCGGGAGGCTGAGGCAGGAGGATTGCTTGAGCCCAGGAGTTTGAGGTTGCTGTGAGCTAGGCTGACGCCATGGCACTCACTCTAGCCTGGGCAACAGAGTGAGACTTTGTCTCAAAAAAAAAAAAAAAATTTTTTTTTTAAACAGACAATTTTTTAGAACAGTTTTAGTTTCATAGCAAAATTGAGTGGGAAGTACAGGAGTCCCATACCTCATTCCCCAGCACGTGCACAGCCTCCCCCACTACCGACTTCCCACACCAGAGGGGTGACAGTGGATGAACCCACGCTGACTCATCGCCATCACCCCAAGCCCATGGCTTGCGTTGGGGTTCACTCTTGGTGTTGTACACCCTCTGGGTCTGGACGGCCATACGGTGACACATGTCCACCATCGCAGGGTCATGTGGAATAGCTTCACTGTCACCACGTGCTCTGTACTCTGCCCGTCCACCCCTCCTGCCCCCTTACCCTGGGAACCTTTCCTAAAGTGTCACCCAGCAGGAAGCCTTTCAGACTGGCTTCCCTCACTTAGTAATATGAATTTAAGGTTCTTCCATGGCTTGATAGCTCTTTTTTTTTTTTAATCACTGATTAATATTCTATTGTCTGGGTGTCCCACGGTTTCTCTCTCTTCATCCCTTTATATGACAGAATACTGTTCCATTATATGTATGTACCACATTCTACCTATCCTTTCATCTGTTGATGGACATTGGGGTTGTTTCCATCTCCAGGGTTCTGAGGCATTGGAAGTTCTGGTTCTCTCCAGCAAAGGGGTCCCAGCCCCTCCCTCCAGTATAGGACAAGGGCAGCCTTGTGTGTGTGGGGGGGTTGCTGGGCTCTAGGAACCACCTGGGCTGCTGATGAACGTGTGTGTGTGTGTGTGTGCTTTCTGTTTTTAAATAAATTCATAGAGCCTTATAACCACACTCAGAAAATGTGGGAAATTGAGGAGGAACATCACCCAAAAATAGTTCCACTTCCCTGTCCTATTTTACTTTTATTTTTTATTTATTTAATTTTATTTTTTTTGAGACCGAGTCTCACTCTGTTGCCCGTGCTAGAGTGCCATGGGCATCAGCCTAGCTCACAGCAACCTCAAACTCCTGGGCTCAAGCAATCCTCCTGCCTCAGCCTCCCGGGTAGCTGGGACTACAGGCATGCGCCACAATGCCCGGCTAATTTTTTCTATCTATATTTTTAGTTGGCCAATTAATTTCTTTCTATTTTTAGTAGAGACGGGATCTTGCTCTTGCTCAGGCTGGTTTTGGACTCCTGACCTTGAGCGACCCTCCTGCCTCGGCCTCCCAGAGTGCTAGGATTATAGGTGTGAGCCACCACGCCCAGCCCTATTTTACTTTTAAATTGAAAAATATAACATCTATTGGGGAAGATGGAAATGTTTGTTATCTAATTGTGGTGATGGTTTCAAAGTGTACACCGATGTCAAAACTCATCACATCGCACTGTTTAAATATACGCAGTCTATTGCACTTCAATTATACCTCAATACAGTTGTAAAAAATAAAAAAATAACCAGTCATTGGGTTTTTTTAATTATAAAAGATAGACACTTTCATTGTGGAGAAGTAAGAAAAGCATAATGATGAGGAAAATAAATGTCCCCCTCTGCTTGGAGACAGCTATGGAGTCCCTGGTGATGCGGCCTCCACCTGCACCTGGGGCAGCCTTGGGGCCAGCCAGCTCCAGTGGCCAACTCAGGTCCCCATCTGATGCCAGATCCAGCCAGTGGGCACAGCAGTGTCAACTTGGCGCTCTGCCCTCCTCATTGAGTCCCCTCAGACTCCTGGATCCTTGTCACCTCCCTGGCCAGTCCCTTCTCAGTCTCTCTGCCTCTACCTTCCTTCTAGTCCAGCCTCTGTCCTTTCCCCACCAGCCTCCTGCAGGCAGTGGGAGAGTCTCCAGCCCTGTCGCTACAAATACCAGCTATTCACTGGTGACACTCTGGTTTCTCTCTGTGGTCTTGATTGCTCCTCAGTGCAGCAGACTCACCCCTGTACACCTGACGCCTCCCTGTGGATGAGCCATGGGCACCTGAAGCCTCATGTGGGTGCTCCTGCTTGTCCACAGCAGTCAGCAACCTACAGTCAGCCTGTAGCTGCCCCTCCCTCATTCCCTGCCCTCTCTCCATCTGCAAGGCCCTGAGCTCTACTTCCAGAATGGTCCTCAAATCCAACCCCTTCTCTCGGCTGCCTTGCTTCTACCCTACTCTGGGTCACCAACATCCGCGGCCTAGACAGCTGCCACAGCCCCTGCATGCTCCCCTGCTCCTGCCTCTTATCCCCTACCCCAGATCCCAGCGAGGCACCCACTGCCTCCTGCACTGCCCAATTCAGCAGCCACCATGGCTATTTACATTCGTTAAAATTAAATTAAACTAAAAATTCACTTCTTCAGTTGCCCCAGCCACATTGTAGGCACTTGGTAATCCCATGGGGCAGCTTGTGGCCACCGTAGTAGTCAGTGCAGATTACAGAACATGTCCACAATACTGGAAAGTTCTATCAGACAGTGTAGGCTTTGGCTTTTCCATGCATTTAGAATAAGATCCAAGCTTCTTACAGGCCTACGGGGGCCCTGCCTTACCTCTGATCTCACTTCCTGCCACCCACATTGTTCCTCAAACACACCTCCCACTTTGAAGTTTCCTTGTCCTTTGTCTACCTGTTCCTTGTCGTCAAGACCAGCTCAGGTGTCACCCAGCCCCCACCCCATACATGGCATACACACCTCAGCAGTGGCCTGGCTCTGACTGCCTTATCGTTTCCTCCCTGACACGTGTCCCTCTCGGGGGCTGCACACTCTCTGGGGCCACACACAGGCCTGGCTCCTCCTCCCACCAGTGCTGGCTGAGCACCTTGCTCTTGCACCTTGCAGCACCTGGGGACATGGGGGAACCGGACAAACAGGTCTGTGTCCTTGCGCAGGTTAGATTTACTCGGGACAGACCCTACTGGGGGCTATAGAGTGTAATGTGTGTCCCTCCTCACACCCTAGGTGTGGGGAGGTGGATGAAAAGACAGCTCTGTGGGTGTGGACCAGAGGCCTGCGTGGGAGCACTTTCAGGGGAGTGCAGAGGATGGAGGAGTGCCCTTGGGGCCAGAAGAGGCTATCCCGTGGGGGAAAAAGCCACTATCTGGATGTGTTCTTGTGCCCAACAACAGGCCGCTTGTTATGCCAAGAGAACAGAGCCTGCAAACCCAAACTAAATAGCTTCAGAGTTTCTGAAGAGTTTGTTTACAGATAAAATATTGAAGGCATGGCTGAGTTGGGCCTGTGAACCAGAGAAAGGGACATCTCACCGATAGGTGCAGCACCCCTCCAAAGTATCTCCCTTTCCAGGCATCTGATGGTATTATGGGCCCTGATGAGCCCCCAACTCCCCCCTGAAAACTAAGGGGCCCGGTCAGCAAGGGAAAAAAGCAGTTTGTGCTTTTAGGATTCTTCCTGCTGATGGCCAGGGAATGTGGCGCTGGAGGCCTGGGCAGGTTGCTGGGAGAAGCTAAGATTGACCATGACCCTGTTAAGTCGGGATTCACTGTGCCCATCTTATTCTTATTCATTTATTTATTTTTGAGACAGGGTCTTGCTCTGTCACCCAGGCTACAGTGCAGTGGCGTGATCATGGCTCACTGCCGCCTCAAACTCCAGGGCTCGATGGATCCTCCTGCCTCAGCCTCCTGAGTCACTGGGACTACAAGTGCCACCACACATGGCTAATTTTTCTATTTTTTTGTACAGATGGGGTCTCACTCTTGCTCAAGCTGGCCTCGAACTTCTGAGCTCAAGCAACCCTCCTGCCCCGGCCTCCCAAAGTGCTAGGATTATAGGTGTAAGCCACCATGCCTGGCCTTTTATACTCATTTTAAAGAAAAGGCTACTTTAGATGACAGCTCTGCTCAGAATCACACTGCTGGGAATGCAGCCTCTTTCTGCCCCACTGCCCCAAAGTCAGGGTACCATTTGCATCTCAGTTTCCCTTCTCCAGAACGGGCTATTTACAGCCTGTCTGGCAGGGAAGATTTGCTGTGCTGGAGACAAGCCTGCAGGAGGTTGGAGAGGCCTCCAGAGGGCGGCAGTGAGCCGTGCAGCGCCCACCCTGCCTTGCCGCCGGGCATCAGGGTTTTCCGCAGCACCAACATTCCCCTAGGGCAGCAACAATAACTGGCGATCTGGGAACGAACCCCACATGCCATCTATAGGGTTTTATGCTTGTCCCATCTGGGCGCTTTACACATGGTACTCACAACATTTTACAGATGGGGACAAAACCGAGGCAAAAACAAGGTTTAAACTGGTGAATTGTATGATAGTTGAATTGTGTCTAAATAAAGCTGTTATTTTACAAAATAAAAACAGGCCAGGCGTGGTGACTCACCCTGTAATCCCAAGCATTTTAGGAGACTGAGGCAGAAGGCTTAACTGAGGCCAGGAGTTCAAGACCAGCCTGGGCAACATAGTGAGACCCTCATCATAGGCCGCACAGCTGGGAATGGGGAGACCTGAATCCCAAACAGGCTGGTCTGGGCACCAGCCCTATGATCTGCCCCTTCAGACTGGACATCGGGGCATCCTCTCTGGATGGCCCAGGAATTGGGGGTAGGGAATGACAATCCCTGACATGCACGCAGGGACAACAGGCCTGGCAGGTGGATGTTCTTGTCTTCATGTCAATGCTCAGGAGATCAAGGCAGAGAGGGAGAGGTGGTCAGGACTCAACCCCAGTTCTTCTGTTGACAAATCCTGTTTCCTTTTCCCCTCACCCAGCAGCAGGCTGGTTTGGGTATTTTCATTTTTCGCCCGTTGGACTCCCTATACAGTGCTCTCCGCTATGTGTCTCAGATCTCTGGGCTTCCGTAGAGAAAGATAAAAGGTTTTGTTTCACCACCTGCTGTGGGTTGTCCAGCCTTTCGCCCGTCCTGTGGGTCATGGCGAAGGCTGGCGACCCCTTCGGAGGGGGACTAACAAGGGAAGTTCTGAGTCAGGCAGTCCCTGGAAAAGCTGCACTGGGTTGGCAGCTCAAGAGAGGCCAGGGGACAAACATATGGCTCAGGATGCAGGAAGGGAGGTGTGGGTGTTGAGTGACCTGGAGAAATCCCTGCTCGTCATCCAGCGTGTGGTGTCCCTGTGACAATCCCGCGTGGCAGCTGTCGCTTCGTCACCGCCAGGGAACAACACCGTCGGGGGTCCGTGGGCGCCCCAGCCTGGCCCTCTCCGCCGTCCCCGCCCCAGCCTTCCCAGCGCTGACGCGCAGGAACGAGGAGCCAGGTGTCCCTGCCGCGGCCGCGCAGCGCAGGACCGGGGGGACCTCGGCGGGCAGGTCTCTCTGAGCCCGCGGGGCCGGCGCCCTCTCGAGGGCGGAGCCCGGCTGCGAGTCGGACGGTGGGGCTCGCGGCCTCGGTCGCGGGGCCTGGGTTTCTCGAGAGCACAGGGATGGGGGGCCGCGGGCCTGGGCGGGGAGCGGCCTCCCGGGACCCTCGCCCGGCGCCCGCGGCGCGGCCCCTTTAAGAAGCCCGCCCGGCTCCGGCCGGGTCCCCGCGGCCACCGCCCCCGGCCCTCCCCTTCCTGCGGCGCCGAGTGCGGGCGGGCGGGCGGGCCGGAGGGGGGCAGCGCGGGGCCGAGCGGGGCGGCGCGCGCGGCCGCGGCCCGCACACAATAGCGGCGCGCGCAGCCCGCGCCCGCCCTGCGCGCCCCGCCCCTGCGCGCGCCCGCCCCGCGCCCCGCCCCGCGCCCCGCGCCGCCTCACCTGCCGCCCGGGAGGGGGCGGGCATTGTTCGCCGCCGCCGCCGCCGCCGCCGCCGCCGCCGCCGCCGCGCGGGCCATGGGGGCCGCCGGGCGCCCCGGGCCGGGCCTGGCCAGGCCGCCGCGCCGCCGCTGAGGCGGGCCCCGCGCGCAGCCCGCGTCGCAGGTGAGGCCGCCGCGCCATGGCGGACCCGGTGGGCTTCGCGGAGGCGTGGCGGGCGCAGTTCCCGGACTCGGAGCCCCCGCGCATGGAGCTGCGCTGCGCGGGCGACATCGAGCAGGAGCTGGAGCGCTGCAAGGCCTCCATCCGCCGCCTGGAGCAGGAGGTGAACCAGGAGCGCTTCCGCATGATCTACCTGCAGACGCTGCTGGCCAAGGAGAAGAAGAGCTACGACCGGCAGCGCTGGGGCTTCCGGCGCGCCGCGCGGCCCCCCGACGGCGCCGCAGAGCCCCGCGCGCCCGCCGCGCGCCCGCCGCCCGCGCCCGCCGAGGAGCCGGAGGCCCGGCCCGACGGAGACGGCTCTCCCGGCAAGGCCCGGCCCGCGGCCGCGCGCAGGCCCGGAGCCGCCGCGCCGGCGGACCGCGACGACCGGGCGCCCCCGAGCAGCGTGGCGGCGCTCAGGTCCAACTTCGAGAGGGCGCGCAGGGGCCAGGCCCGGCCCGGCGCGCCGGACGCCGAGAAGCCCTTCTACGTGAACGTCGAGTTTCACCACGAGCGCGGCCTGGTGAAGGTCAACGGCAGAGAGGTGTCGGACCGGATCGGCTCCCTGGGCACCCAGGCCATGCAGATGGAGCGCAGGAAGGCCCAGCAGGGCGCCGGGCCGGGCCCGGGGGACGCGCTCAGGCCCGCTTACCGGGGGCGCGCCTCGGAGAGCAGCGGCGGCCTCGACGGCGACTACGAAGACGCCGAGCTGAACCCCCGCTTCCTGAAGGACAACCTGGTCCTCGCCAACGGCGGCGGCAGACCCCCTTGGCCGCCCCTGGAGTACCAGCCCTACCAGAGCATCCACGTGGGGGGCATGACGGGGGAAGGGGGGGAGGGCAAGGGCCCCCTCCCGCGCAGCCAGAGCACCTCGGAGCAGGAGAAGCGCCTCACCTGGCCCCGCAGGTCCTGCTCCCCCCGGAGCTTCGAGGACTGCGGAGGCGGCTACACCCCGGACTGCAGCTCCAACGAGAACCTCACCTCCAGCGAGGAGGACTTCTCCTCCGGCCAGTCCAGCCGCGTGTCCCCAAGCCCCACCACCTACCGCATGTTCCGGGACAAGAGCCGCTCCCCCTCTCAGAACTCACAGCAGTCCTTCGACAGCAGCAGCCCCCCCACGCCGCAGTGCCATAAGCGGCACCGACACTGCCAGGTTGTCGTGTCCGAGGCCACCATCGTGGGCGTCCGCAAGACCGGGCAGATCTGGCCCAGCGACGGGGAGGGCACCTTCCATGGAGACGCAGGTGGGTACCTCGGGCCACCTTGCCTGGGCCCACCTGCCCAGGTTTCTTTATGGGAAACCATAAAGGGTGGGGATATGAAAGGGGAAGTTGCGGAGAGAGAGGAATGGGTATTTTTGGAGTGATTTTCAAGGGCTGGTTCAGGCTGATCCTGCGCCTGGACGAACTCCATCCCCTCTTTCCTCCCGAATGCAGATTCTCAGTATTGGGAATGGGATTGGAGTGGGCGTGGGGCTGTGGAGAACGGGAGGTGGAGTGTTCCTCTGGTCCTAGAGTGCTATGTTTGTGAGAAAGTACAACTGTGAGTTAGGAGAAAGATGTCCTGGCCAGTCATCTTGCCCTGTGATGTCTCCCCGCTAAGCAGTGAGGATGGCGTAAAGCCGCAGTCATCTCTGCCCCCTAGATGGCTGCTGTTAGGAGAGACTAATCTGTGTCTTGGGCATTCCCCACCACCCCACCGTTCCTGTCCTGGGGAAACTCAAGGTGTGCTAGCTGCTTCCAGGCCGTGGAAGAGTCAGGCTCCTTGCTAGCTAGCAGCCTGGAACACAAGTCACAGCAGGTGAAACTAGGAGTTAGAAGGAAGTGAGATGGCAGGCGGTTACTGACTCAGTGAGCCATGGAGAATCAGCTGGGTGAAGACTTTATCCGGAGCCGAAGCAGAGCCACACTGGTTCTGAGTTCCCTGGCTTTGAAGGGAGACTTGCACCCTCATCACTCAACCCACGGGCTCCTATGTGCATATTAACCCAGCCTGGTCTGGGTTTGCTGGGCCTCCGGTGTGCTTCTGCCTTGACTTCCCAAGGATGAGCACCCGCAGATGCTTATTTGGGGCTCCCAATCTGTGATCAGGCCCCGGCCCTAGGATTAACCCTATGAGATTGTACACGTAATTTTGTGCCGTGTAAATAGCACTAGGTGTTCAGGGTGATGGGACCAGGTTTGGGGATCCAGGCAGTTAAGGTAACAGGTGAGTTACCAGGTAAGGAAAGAGTGGGCAGGGGTGGGGTTCGGGTGGGCTGGGGCGTGTGAGACTCTCAGGAATCTCTCGGAGTCCTGGCCCTGTTGGGCTGATCTGGTTTTCTGCTCCGTTGATTTTTCTTTTTCTGCTGATGAAGTTGCATGTGCTTCGTCTGTCAAAATCCTCTTGAAACAAGTGAGGCTACTTTTGGCTCTGTTGAGCTGCCTTCTAGTGACCAGCATTCTGTCCTGTTTGTGTTAGGTACTTCAGTTGCTGATCTTCTGTTTGCAGCTGGGGTTGGGTTGGCTCAGCCCTGCGGCCTGGCCCAACTATGTTCCCTAAGTCCCTTGTTGGGGCGGAAGACTGTGGTATTTAGAAGCCTGCTTTGCAGGCACATCAGCTAGTTCTAGGGCTGGAGGACCACCAGCCTTGTGCAGCCAGCTGTCAGCTAGATGAGCCAGCTTGAACTGGTTCTCAGCACCATGGTGTGGGAGAATGTTATTAATGAGGAATCAAATGAAAGGTTTTCACGGAGACCTGCGATCTGAAACAATATTCTCTTGCTGGTGGGGGATTCCGGGCTTCCAGAAAGTGGGGCCCAGCCTTCCTACAACTCTTGCTGACGTGGCCATGTTGCCCACCATGTCCCCAGACCCTGAACACTGTGACCCCGGTCACAGCAGGTGCAGATAGGAGTTGGAAGGCAGCGAGCCCGGAGCCTGGAGCCGCACAGGGCAGCTTCCCAGGAGATGCCAGGAGTTACTTTTACCACTTGGACCTCCTTGCAAGACTTTCTGAATCCTTCTTCCAATGACCTGAAGGTCCTGTGTTCTCTTTCCCATGAGGTTTTGTTTTTTCCCTAAGACATTTTTGATGATTAAGGTTATTTAAACGTGATCTAAAAGAAATTACATTTTTTCCTTCAGACAGTTTTTTTTAAAGACATGGTCACTTTTTTAGAGCACTTTTAGGTTCACAGCAAAATTGAGTAGAAAACACAAAGATTTCTCATACACCTACCATCCCCGCACTTGCACGGCCACCACAGGGGCACGTTTGTGACAGTCGATGAACCTGCATTGACAAATCGTTGTCACCCAAAGTCCATAGTTTGCATTCCGGTTCGCCGTCGCTGTTGTACAGTCCCTGGGTTTGGATCCTGTTAGGGTTTTAAACTCCAGGTTGTTTTAGCCCTGGGAGCCTTTGTGCTCTGGGCGCGGCAGCCTCCCCTGACGTTGGACCACACGTGGCTGGCGGGGAAAAGAGGGTCCCGCGCTGGCTCTGCCATCTGTCTCTGGCAGACTGTTTGCTCATGTGCTTGAGATGGCTGTGGAGCCGCTGGCCTGAAAAGGAACAGTGAGGACAGTCACAGGGGGTTGAGGGGGTGGATGTCACCCTAATGCTCCGTACGGCAAACCTGGCGGCCTGGATCCAATAACTTCAGAACCAGTCCGTTTGGATGCGTGGGGTGTCCTGCTTCTGAGTCGTGGGGCGCAGGTGTTCAAGGGAAGGAGCAGAAACCCTCACATGCCACTCTGTGCCAGGTGTGGTGACAGGGCGCTTCATGCAGGGTCCCTCATGGGCTGCCCTCTTACAGGTAAGACAGGACCAGAAGTGGCAGAGCTGGGATTCTGGGTCCCTCTCTGGAATGTGGTGGCCCTGCAGTGTTCTTCCCACTGCCCACATTGCTGCATTGGCCCCGGGGCCTTCCAGCTCCCTGCACCCAGGGCTCGCTGGTGGGGCAGTGGCAGGCGGCTGTGAGCCCTGCTGTTCACAAGCCCTCCCCTTTGCACCATGTGCACCCCTGGGAAGGAGAGAGTGGGGTCTTTGCCGGCTGGGAGCTACAGGTTAATGGGAGAGAAGGGACACATGTATGTATTCAGGGGAGTGAGATCAGGGAAGCTTCTGGAAGCGACAGGACCAGAGAAGGCCCTTGACCCATTAGCAGAAGCCCAAGGGCAGAGGATTGGGGGAGCCAGATGATTGTCAGCCGAGGCTCAGGGGCACTCCCCTCTGCTTTGTGACCCTGGACTGGTTGCTTTCTTTTTAATGGTAAAATACATGTAATATTTCCCATTTTAACCATTTTTAAGCATACAGTTCTGTGGCATTGAGTACATTCACAGAGTGGTGCAACCATCATCACCATCCATCTCTTGAACCTTTCATCTTCCCAGACTGAAACTCTGTACTCATTAAACAGTAACCCCCAGTCCCCTACCCCCAACCCCTGGCAGCCGCCATTCTACTTCCCATCTCTGAATTCGACTATTCTAGGTACCTCACATAAATGGAATCCCACAGTATTTGTCTTTTTGTGATTGGTTTATTTCACTGAGTGTCATGTCTTCAAGGCACCTGCATGTTTTTTAGAGGCAGGAATCGCTAGTTCATTTGTGGGTCTCCCCGGAGTCTGGCTCTGAGCCTTGCGCACAGCACACACGGGAAGATCCCTTCCTCAATTTCCTTTTCACAGCCTGCGGGGTTGGGGTTGGAAAATTGCTCTGGTCATTGGGAAGTGACTTATCAGCTCTTCCTAATTTTATCCCTGTACTTTAGCTCTCCTTTCGGAGTACTCCAGCGAGCCCTTTCAGGAGACAGAAGGCCAAACACCCAAGGTCCTTTTCCTCTTTTGTTTTTTCTTAAAGTACCTTATGGCAATAGCCGTTTATTATTTCTCACAGTTCTCTAGTTGGCTAGGCAGTTGTGCTCTGGGCTGACGTGGCTGACCCTGGGTGGCCTAGGATAGATAGCCTTGCATTCTGTGATCGCAGGCCGATTGGTCTTGGGGAAGGGGTCTCCTCAATGTCCCCCACTTGGCTTGAGGTCAGTCATTGCATCATTTTTCCTTCTTTTTTAAAGTTATTTTTAATCGACACATGATAATTATACATATTTATGGGGACGCAGTGTGATATTTAGATACATACGTGCAGTGTGTAATGATCAGAGCGGGGTATTTTAGCATATCCATCACCGCAGACATTCATCATTTCTTTGTGTTAGGGTCTGAGGAGTTCTTGTTCCCATCATGTGGCCCTGTGTGTCCCTCAACCCTTCTCCAGGTGTCAGCGGTGAGACGGACCCTCAGATCTTTGTTTCTTTGTGGACTCTCACGTGAGCGGCTGCCCTGTGTTTTCACATTTTTTACTACTATTAACATTAAGCAGCTTAATTTGCCCTTTGGAGTCTGGATGTGTTGGCGCCAGAATGACCACTGCTTTGTTTTCCCCTGGGGTGATTGACTGGACTGCCAGCCAGTGTGAGGGAGTGACTGGGCAGTGGAAGGTCACCCAGGCCCCGCGCTGGCTCTGTCGTCATCTCTGTAGACCAGAGCCCTAGAATGAGCACCTCTCCCGGAAGAGGCCGAGCGGGCAGATCTGGGTGGAGCCTGAGACCTCTGAAGTCATCAGCGGGGTGGAAATGGAGTCTAGATCACAAGTCCTGAGGGTTCTCTGGTTCAGGAAGGTTGTCTTGTTTGGGAACAGTGGGGCATCCTGGAACGTTTCACTGCAGAAGGAGCTGGGGGTGCTGGTGACTTGGGTGGGTCCAGGGGGAACGTGCCTACCCGCAGCTCCCTTTTGCTTCATTTGTTGGTTCTGGCTTTAGTAGCCACCTCCCTTCCTTGGTTGGGAGTCTGTGGCCAGGAGGGCCTGTGTATGTGACTGGCACCCTCACCAGGACAGAGAGTCCAGGCAGGTGGTAAGCTCTTGCCCTCTTGGGCGAGGACACGGTGGCGCGAGAGGCCCCAGGCTGCAGCTCGCCCCTGTGGTTGACAGGGTTCTACGTCCAGAGCGCATGAGCGGGCATCTCGGGGCCTTCTCAGGTTGCCAAACAACAGGTCTGCGTTTTGGCTGAGGCTGCTGCTTTCTGGATCCAGGCTCAGTGGGGGGTGGTGGATTAAACGAACTGAACCCCACAGGAGTTCTTGACCCTGGCTGGAATGCAGCTGCTGTGGCTCAGGTAGGGTTTTTTCCCTTTGAAAAATGTAGTTATTTTAATTAAAATACATTATTCACAAAACAGAGGTTGCTATTTTTATAGTGATAAACATATATGTAAATGTACCATTTATCCATTTTTAAATGTACAGTTCAGTGGCTTTGACTACATCGCATTGTTGTGCTACCATCAGGACTGTCAGTTTCTACAGCTTTTTCATCTGCTCAAACCGAAACTCCGTACCCATCAAACTAACGCCACATTCGCCCTCACCCCCAGGCAGCCGCTACCATTCTGCTTTTGTCTCCGTGAGTTTGCCTATTCTAGGATTTCATATGGGTGGAATCATACAATATTTGTCTTCCTTTGTCTGGCTTATTTCACTCAATTAGGGTTTGTGGGGTTTTTTTTTTTTGTCTTTTTTTAGACAGGATCTCACTCTGTCGCCTGGGCTAGAGTGCAATGGCATCATCATAGCTGTTGCAACTTCTAACTCCTGGACTCAAGTAATCCTCCTGCCTCAGCTTCCCGAGTAACTGGGACAGCAGGAGCATACACCACCACACCTGGCTAATTTTTCTTTTTTTTTTTTGAGACAGAGTCTCACTTTGTTGTCCAGGCTAGAGTGAGTGCCGTGGCGTCAGCCTAGCTCACAGCAACCTCAAACTGGGCTCAAGCGATCCTTCTGCCTCAGCCTCCCAAGCAGCTGGGACTACAGGCATGCGCCACCATGCCCGGCTAAATTTTTCTATACGTATTTTTCTATACATTTTTCTATACATATTAGTTGGCCAATTAATTTCTTTTTATTTGTAGTAGAGACGGGGTCTCGCTCTTGCTCAGACTGGTTTAGAACTCCTGACCTCGAGCCATCCGCCCATCTCAGCCTCTCAGAGGGCTAGGATTACAGCTGTGAGCCACCGTGCCTGGCCAAATTTTTCTATTTTTTTGTAGCAACAGGGTCTTGCTCTTGCTCAGGCTGGTCTCAACCTCCTGGCTTCAAGCAGTTCTCCCTGCTGGGATTACAGCCTTGTACACACCCGGCCTCAAGTAGGATCTTGAAGTTCCCTGGAGCAGCACTCTCATTCTTAACTCCCCATCTCTGATCTTTAACTGATGTCGTCTCTTTAGGAAAACACCTGTTAGTGATGGTGGTATTTCCTTGGCTTTCATGCCCACAGTTTGAAGTGTCCCAGTGCATTCATTTGCTGACCCTGACACTGAGCCAGGCGTCCAGTGCTTCACATGCTGACACATCACTGTCTCCATCCAAAAAATTAGGGATTGGCCCCGGGTCGTTCCTGAGGTTCTTTCCTTTGATTCTTCAGTTTTTTTCTCTACGCTTAAAAATTATTAACACAACTTTTTCCATTTCTCTCCTCTTTACCCTGATTTATACCTACTTTCCTTTTTCCCAGGGCCACCACCTCTCCCTGTTCAGTCACTCAAGGGTATTTGTTGAGCATCTCCTATGTGCCGGGCACTGGCTCCATGGCAGTTCTCTCTTGCCTTTATTCATGGATTTGTGGAAAGGCTTATCTCCACGGGCCTTGTCTTTTAAAAAACAACAAACAAGCACGAAACCTTTTGTAATGTCAAAGCATCTTTTCCTAACTGCCGTATCTTTCTTGAGTGGTATGTTCGGAGCTATTTCCTGTTAATCCTGTGTCTGTCTGGCTTCCTTCTTTAGGGTGGAGGGACCCTATAGGAAGCACAGTCTGTCCTGCTGCGATGTCCCGTGGGGCGTGCCACACTCTGGACTCTTTAACAGTGTTTGATGTGATGATGATGCGTCTTGATCCCACCTACTAGTGGCAGTGGGTTCTGGGGCCTAGTGATACAAGCACCCAGCAGTGAAACCTGCCGGTTGTATTTCCCTCTCTGCTAAGAGCTAGTCCTGCCTAACTCAGCCTTAGAGAGCTTTCGCAGTCCTCAGACTGGGGCCCGCTAATTAGCTGTCTTGGAGTCTCTCTCTCTTTGCTGCGACCTGCCTGCCTGGGCCTGGGGTGGGGCGCCTGGGACACCCCATTTGTGTAGCATTTAATAGGGCTTTCTTGGAGGCTGCCTCATGGGCCCTTGAATCATTCTTGTGAAGTGGCTGGGGAGATGATCATCGTAATTATACGCCCTTGGCGGATTGGGTCTGAGGGGGTGTGAGATAAACCCACGGAAGGTCAAGCAGACGGGGGAGTGACCAGCACTGGCCTCGCTCCTCAAGCTGAACAGTGATGTTAATCATGTGAGAGCAGACACAGAGTGATGCCCCAGGGGTGGAGGGGACCTCGGTCTGTTGCTTGGCAAACGCGTTTTAGGCGCCTGCTATGTCGGGCGCAGACGGCACTGAGTGCCATGACACGGGCCTTCCAGGAGGTCATCCTCAGTCTGATGGGAAGACAGCCGTGTAAACCTGCGTGCCACGATAAGAATCATCTGGTCCCAGCCTGAGGCAGGTCCTTGAGGGTGTCAGTCATCTAGGGACATCACCTCCTCCCTCTCATTTTGCTAATCTCCATGGCAGAGATTTCCTGACCCTTGATAACTCTTTCTGGGGCCCTTTGCTAAGGCTCCTCCCGCCAAGCTGTGCAGCCAGGGGCCCGAGAAGACAGCCCTGTTGGAAGGGCACTGCCCGCCCGACCACCTTTCCCATTTGATAGCCAAGGGCGGTGAGCGCCGGCCTGCCGCTGGCCGTGGTTGGAGGCAGCAGGTCCTGGGAGGTGCCCGGGGTCGATTTCTGGCCAGGAATATGTGGCAGGGATGCACAGATGTGGTCAGCCATGTGCCCAGGGAGCCAGGTGAGTGAACAGGGGGTACCAGGAAGGAGCCATCACAGCCGAGGGGACCCTGGGAGAAGAGAGAGAAACCCCTGTAGCAGCCACAGTGGAGGGCCAGCCCAGGAGAGTGAGGAACAGAGCAGCCCGAGAGCATTCTGCTGGAGAAGAGCTTTTGAAGATTCACTTCACTTTAAAGGCCTGAGATGCTCCCTCTTGAAAGTGCTGCTGGGGTTGGTGGGTATGCCAGCAGGGTAGGGACAGGCTTTCTGCATGTAACAAGGCAGGCGTGGACATTCTAGAATCAGCCTAGAGGCAACATGTGTTGACCTAGTCTGGGGAAAGAATGTAGGCTTTGAAGGTAGACAATCTGTACTCGCCCGGGAGCACTGGCACCTGCCGCCGTGTGGGCTTGCAGAGGGACTTGATTCTCCGTTGGCCTCTGTGAGCTGGGGCATGGCCCCTCCTCGGGGGACTTTGCGGGAGCAGGCAGCGTCAGGCCGCATGGCCTCTTGTCGGGTCTCATGGGGTCTCCTGCGCACACATCTAACATCAGTTGATGGAACACCACTTAGCAAGAAATTTTAAGGAAAAATACCTAACTTAGTGGGGACATTTCCCCCATGTGACCCAGCCAGTGCATGCCTGCCTCGAGCTCCCGGCTGGGGGCAGAGGTGTGCCGAGGCCCTCATCCGCCTCCATTCTCTCCTGCCTCTCACCGTCCTCCTGGGCTGAGTGGGGGTCTTACGTGTTAAAGGCATTCAGTGAATGGAATGTTTGCGCCCCCCCGAAAATTCCTGTCGTGAAACCCTGACCCCCAAGGTGATGGTGTCAGGAGGTGGGGTCTTTGGAAGGTGATTAGGTCATGAAGGGGGAGCCCCCAAAATGGGATTGACACCCTTATAAAAGAGACGCTGGGGAGACCCTCGCGCTTTCGCCACGTGAGGGGGGACACAGTGAGAAAGTGCCGTCCGTGAGCCAGGAAGCAGGCCCTCGCGGCACCTCGATTTCTCCCTTGAGCCTTTTCTTGCCTCGCCTGGGTGGACAGTGAGCCGCGAGGAGGCTGAGGTGACCACGGCCTCTGCCCAGAGAGATGGGCAGGACGCCTTCCCTCACGGGCCGCCGCGCAGGAGCAGAGGGGACCCTGGTAGCTGCGTGTTCCGAGGTTTCAGGCGCAGGACCCAAGGCCACCCCCCCAGGGCTCGTCTGACGCCTCCCTCGTTGGGTGGGTGGGATCCTCTGTCCACGGGCCCTCTCGGCGTCGTGGTGGTGCCACACGCAGCACCGGCCTGGGCCCGGGTGGAGGGCGTAGGCTGGGCTGGCGGCACCCGCGTCTACCTGCCCGCCCCGCGGTGCGGGCGTGGCTGTGCTGGGCTCAGAGCCACCACCTGGCCAGTTGGAAGTCCTTCTGCCCTGATGTCGTGAATCACCTTAGGGATTCTCAGCATATCTCGATGTGGGTGCTTAGCGTGGCGTGTTCCCTCGGTGGGCGGGCAGAAAGCACTGTTTGTGTATGCACACATCCCGAAGTAAAAGATGTAACTCATTTGTGAATTTCGACTTCCGAAATCTTTTTGCTCTCTTCCTTAGGAACAAGGATAAAAAATGTCCACATTTGGTTTTGGAAGTGTGGGACTCTTACCTGAAACTTACTTTACAGGTGGGCTTGATTTAAATACCCTGCCCAGCCAGGCGAGGTGGCTCACGCCTGTAATCCTAGCACTCTGGGAGGCCGAAATGGGAGGATCGCTCAAGGTCAGGAGTTCGAAACCAGCCTGAGCAAGAGCGAGACCCCCATCTCCACTATAAATAGAAAGAAATTAATTGGCCAACTAAAAATATATATGGAAAAAATTAGCTGGGCACAGTGGCGCATGCCTGTAGTCCCAGCTACTTGGGAGGCTGAGGCAGGAGGATCGCTTGAGCCCAGGAATTTAAGGTTACTGTGAGCTAAGCTGATGCCATGGCACTCTAGCCCGGGCAACAAAGTGAGACTCTGTCTCAAAAATAAATAAATAAATAAACAAACAAACAAACAAACACTGTTGCCCTCTTCAGACCTCCATGAAAGTGGAAAGATGCGCACAGTGAGCCCACCTGCCCCTCAGCAGTCGTCGGGATCCCTTCTCTTTCCCTTGTTTTCTTTCTTTCTTTTTTTTTTGGAGACAGGGTCTTGCTCTGTCGCCTTGGGTAGAATGCAGTGGCTTCATCATAGCTCACTGCAACCTCAAATTCCTGGACTCAAGTGATCCTCCTGCCTCAGCCTGCCTAATAGCTGGGACTATAGTTACAGGCCACCATGCCCAGCTAATTTTTCTGCTTTGTCGAGACAGAGTCTTGCTCTTGCTCAGGCTGGTCTTGAACTCCTGAGCTCAGCGATCCTCCTGCCTCGGCCTCCCAGAGTGCTAGGATTGCAGGCGTGAGCCATCATGCCGGGCCTCTCTCCCTCATTTTCACTGTTTTTTTTTTTTAAAAAAAATTGTACTAGAATACACCACATAAAATTTACTATCTAAAGCACTTTTGAGTGTACGGTTCAGTAGTGTTCAGCATGCAGTGTTTTTTAAAAGGCACAATTGATGGGAAACATTGATTTGTTCTTCAGGGTGAGTTTGTTCAGTGCTGGCGTCCCTCCAGATGTCCAGGGAGGTAGGAGGACGGTTCAGAGTCAGCCCTTAGCTAGGATGGGAGGAGCCTGGGGCCCAGGGTGAGAGCACGGACAAGGGCATACCTAAACTAATCTTAGCAGGGCAGATTTTGAGGCTCTGCAGAGGGCAGTGCAGTGGGGTGTGGTGGAAGGGAAACCCCCCATTTGTCCTGTTCTTGAAGGAAAGCGGTATGGAGGGTCAGTCCTCAGTACCCATCAGGGATTGGCTCCAGGACACACCCCTGCCCCCGTGGATACCCAAACCCTTGTATACTCAAGTCCCTTATATCCAGTGCTGTGGTATTTGCATATCATCTGTGCACATCATCCTATATACTTTATTTTTTTTTAGAGACAGGGTCTTTCTCTGTCACCCAGGCTGGAGTGCAGTGGCACAGTCACAGCTCACTGTAGCCTCAAACTCTCTGGCCCAAGTGATCCTCCTGCCTCAGCGTTCTGAATAGCTGAGACTATAGTTGTGCACCACCATGCCCGGCTAATTTTTTTTTTTTTTATTTCGGCATATTATGGGGGTACAGATTTTAAGGTTTCAATAAATGCCCATTCCCCCCCTGCCCCCACAAGTCTGAGTTTCCAGCATGACCATCCCTCAGATGGTGCACATCTCAGTCATTATGTATGTATATACCTGCCCCCCTCCCCCCTGCCCAATACCCTATTACTGTAGTACCTATGTGTCCACTTAGGTGCTGCTCAGTTAATACCAGTTTGCTGGTGAGTATATGTGGTGCTTGTTTTTCCATTCTTGGGAAACTTCACTTAGTAGTATGGGTTCCAGCTCTAACCAGGAAAATATAAGACGTGCTATATCACCGTTGTTTCTTAGAGCTAAATAGTACTCGATGGTATACATATACCACATTTTATTAATCCATTCTTAGATTGATGGGCACTTGGGCTGTTTCCACAGCCTTGCAATTATGAATTGTGCTGCTATAAACATTCGAGTGCAGGTGTCTTTTTTGTAGAGTGTCATTGGATC
>VSMD01066230.1:0-46173 GCA_008750895.1 Mirza zaza | reverse complement strand
GAAAAAATCAGCCGGGCATGGTGGCACATGCCTGTAGTCCCAGCTACTTGGGAGGCTGAGGCAGCAGGATTGCTTGAGCCCAGGAGTTTGAGGTTGCTGTGAGCTAGGCTGACGCCATGGCACTCACTCTAGCCTGGGCAATAAAGTGAGACTCTGTCTCAAAAAAAAAAAAAAAAAGAAAGAAAGAAATTATAGTAACTTTGTATACTGACTGAAAAGATCCAGTAGAGAGGGGGAAAGTTGACAATCTAGGAGAAACAGACTAGTTACAGGAGGAAAGTCCTTGATGGAAGAAAGGCTGGAAGCCAGTACAAAATCAGAGGGATCGGTTCTAAGTAAGAGTGTGGACAATTCATCCATTGAAATAAAAGGGAAAGCAGAATATATAAATGCAGATGCAGATAGGTAGACAAATACGGTGGCAAAAGAATAAAGATGCCTTCTTCTTATTACCAAACCCACAAAGGAATTCATCCTAGGTCCTGTCACTCACTGCACAAAGAACCAATTATTGAGACAAGGAGTATTGCCAAGGAAGAAAGGAATTTTAATGTGAAAGCTGTCTGTCTGAAGAATGGGAGAAATAGTTGCAAATCTGTCTCCCTGACTAACTAAGAGGGCAAGGGCTTTTATAGTGAACTGTGGAATGCAGGTCAAGTTGTGTGGGGTTTGAAGTCAGGGTCTTCTGGTGGTCTGATTGAAGAATCAAGCTGTTGGTGATGGATGGTGAGTCTTGTGAAGAGGCTAGTTAAGTCTAGTTGTTAGGGTTTACTGGTAAAGTACAGTAGCTGGAACCAAGAGAGAAAACTCCTTCCCTCTCCAGTGTGCCTCCAGCACCCTCTATTAACAGGGTTAACAATTATGCTGGTCGGCAAAGAAGAAATATTAATAATTGACAAGTCCCAGCTCCATCACAGAACAGGCCAAAAGGGTCAATTTGTAACTGAAAGGCAAACATTACCAGCATACCTGGTAATGTTCTTTCCTTTAAAATATACTTTGAGGCCGGGTGCGGTGGCTCAAGCCTGTAATCCTAGCTCTCTGGGAGGCCGAGGTGGGCGGATCGTTTGAGCTCAGGAGTTCGAGACCAGCCTGAGCAAGAGCGAGACCCCATCTCTACTATAAATAGAAAGAAATTAATCGGCCAACTAATATATATAGAAAAAAAAAATTAGCCGGGCATGGTGGCATATGCCTGTAGTCCCAGCTACTTGGGAGACTGAGGCAGCAGGATTGCTCGAGCCCAGGAGTTTGAGGTTGCTGTGAGCTAGGCTGATGCCACGGCACTCACTCTAGCCTGGGCAATAAAGTGAAACTCTGTCTCAAAAAATAAAATAAAATAAAATAAAATATACTTTGATATAATCATATGAGCTTGCTTGCTTGCTTTTTTTTTTTGAGACAGAGTCTCACTCTCTTGCTGGGGCTAGAGTGCCATAGCGTCAGCCTAGTTCACAGCAACCTCAAACTCCTGGGCTCAAGAGATCCTCCTGCCTCAGCCTCCAAGCAGCTGGGACTACAGTCATGTACCACCATGCCCTGCTAATTTCTTCTCTATATTTTTAGTTGTCCAGCTAATTTATTTCTATTTTTAGTAGAGATGGGGTCTCACTCTTGCTCAGTCTGGTCTCGAACTCCTGAGCTCAAACGATCCTCCTGCCTCAGCCTCCCAGAGTGCTAGGATTACAGGTGTGAGCCACCACACCTGGCCATGAGTTTTCTTTTGAGTAGTGTTAGCATGGTATATTGTTTTTTCATCTTTTCAATTTTAATCTATTACTGTCTTTATATTTACAATGAGTTTCTATTAGGAAGCACACAGGGTATTGCTTTTTTATACAATCTAACAATCACAATCTCTTAACTGTGATCTTTAGAACATTTATATTTAACATGATGATTGATATGACTGGTTTAAATCTGCTATCTTTTTAAGTGTTTTCTACTTCTCCCACCTATTCTTTACTCCCTTTAGCTTTATTGACTACCTTTCTTTGGATTAAGTATTTTTTATGATTTCATTTTAATCTCTTCTGTTGGGTTATTAGCTATATATCTTAATTTTGTTTCTTTAGTGGTTGCTTTAGGATTTCTTGTACACATCTTTAAGGTATCAGAGTCTACCTTTCAAAGTATGTTATACTGCCTCATAAAACAGAGTAAGAACTATATAACAGTAAACTTCCATTTATCCCTTCCTGGTTTTTGTGCTATTATTGTCGTATGGTTTGTTTCTACATATGTTATAAATCCCTGCAAAACACCCTTATCATTACTTTAAACAAAATATCTTTTTTTCCCCAATTTTTTTATTGTGATAAAATACACATAACATAAAATTTACCGCCTTAACCATTTTAAGTGTATGCTTCAGTGGTATTCAATATATTTATAATGTTGTTCATCTCCATAACTGTCTTGAACTTGTAAGCTGAAATGCTATCCCCATTAAACAACAGCTTCCTATTCCATTCTCCCCCAACCCTGACCCCAAGCAACCACTATTCTTTCTGTATTTATGATCTTGACTACTATAAGTATTTCATTTAAGTGGAATCACATAGTATTTGTCCTTTTGTGACTGGATTATTTCACTTAGCAGAATGTCCTCAAGGTTCTTTTATGTTGTAGCATGTATCAGAATTTCCTTCTGCTTTTCAGGCTGAATATTCCATTGTATGTATCATTTTGCTTATTCATTTATCTATTGATGGACACTTGGGTTGCTTGCACATTTTAGCTATTGTGAATAATGCTGCTGTGAACATGAGTATATTATATAAACATCTCTTCAAGACCTTGATTTAAATTCTTTTGGATATATACTCAGAAGGGGAATTGCTAGGCCTTATGGTAATTATATTTTTAATTTTCTGAGGAACTATTATAAATCATACTGTTTTCCACAGAAGCTGTACTATTTTACATTGCCACCAAGAGCACACAAAGGTTCTAGTTTCTCCCCATCTTCACCAACACTTGTTATTTTCTAGGTTTTATTTATTTATTTATTTTTTAATGGCAGCCATCCTGATGAGTATGAAGTGATATCTCATTATAGGTTTTTTGTTTTGTTTTGGTTTTTATTTCTTTTTTTTCCAGACAGGATGGGGTGGGCGTCTATGTTGCCCAGGCTGGTCTTGAACTCCTTAGCTCAAGTGATCCTCCTGAGCAGCTTAGAACACAGGCTGCACCACCACACCTGGATCACTATAGTTTTGATTTGCATTTCTAATGATTAATGATGTAGAGCATCTTTTCATGTGCTTATTACCCATTTGTATATCTTCTTTGGAGAACCATCTATTTGATGCCTTGCTCATTTTAAAACTCATGTTGTTTTGTTGTTGTTTTTAGGGGTTTACCATATATTCTGGATGTTAATTCCTTATCAGATAAATGACTTGTAAATATTTTCTCCCATTCTGTGGATTGCTTTTTTACTTTGTTGATAGTGTCATTTGATGCACAAATTTCTAAAAATTTTGGTGTCATATTCAAGAAATCATTGCTAAATCCAATGTCGTGAACTTTTTTTAATAGAGACAGGGTCTCACTATATTGCCCAAAATAGTGGACTTGAACTCCTGGGCTCAAGCAATCCTTCTACATCAGCCTCCTGAGTAGCTGGGACAATGTGCCACCACACCCAGCAATAACATGAATGTTTGCCCTATGTTCTAAGAGTTTTATAGGTTGTCTTACATTTAGGTCTTTGATCCATTTTGAGTTAATTTTTGTATAGTGTAAAGTAAGGGTCCAACTTTATTGTTTTGCATGTCAAAAATAATTTGACCACACATGTGTGGGTTTATTTCTGGACTATTATAGTATATTGGTCTATATGTCTTTTTATTGTTTATTTGTTTTTAGGGAAAGAGTTTTTGTCTTGTCACTCAGGCTGGAGTACAGTGGCATGATCATAGTTCACCGTAACCTCAAACTCCTGGGCTCAAGTGACTGTCCTGCCTACACCCCCCAAATAGCTAGAGCTACAAATGTGTGCCACCATGCCCAACTAAATTTTAAATATTTTAATGCAGAGACAGGGTCTTGCTGTATTGCTCAAGCTGGTATATGTTTGTCTTTATGCCAGTACTATACTGTTTACTGTATTTTTGTAGAAAGTTTTGAAATCAGAAAGTGAATTCTTGAGTTTATTCTTCTTTTACAAGATTGTTTTGGCTATTTGGGTTGTTTGAGATTCTATATAAATTTTAAGATGGGTTTTTCTATTTCTGCCAAAAATATCACTGGCAGAATATCACTGGGACTTTAATAGGGACTTCATTGATCTGTAGATCATTTTGGGTAGTACTGACATCTTAATATTATTTTCAATATGAATATGGGATGTGTTTCTATTTATTTATACCTTCATTAATTTTTTTCAGCAATCTTTTATAGTTTTCATTGCACTAGTCTTTCACTTCCTTGGTTAATTCCTAAGTATTTTATTCTTTTTGGTGCAATTGTATAATAAATGAAATTTATTCTTAATTTCCTCTTCAGATTTGCTCATTATTGTATAAAAATGCAATTAATTTTTTGTGTTGACTTTGTATTCTGCTACTTTGCTGAATTCATTTATTAGTCCTAACAGGGGTGTGTGTGTATGTGTGTGTGTGTGTTCTTTAGATTTTTCTACATCTAAGATCATATAATCTACAAAGAGAGATTATTTTACTTCTTTCTTTCCAATTTGGATGCTTTTTATTTCTACTTCTTGCCTAAATGCTCTGGCTACAACTTCCAACACTATGTCGAATAGAAGTAGTAAAAGCAGTCATCCTTGCCTTTTTCCTAATGTTGGAGCAAAAGCTGTCAGTCTTTCACCATTGAATATAATGTTTGCTATAGGTTTTTCATATTTGGCTTTTATTATGTTGAGGTAGTTTCCTTTTATTCCTAATTTTTTTAAATGAAGATATTGAATTTTGTCGAATGATCTTTCTGCAACAAGATAACCATGTGGTTTTTTACCTTCATTTATTAATGTGGTGTATTAATTGACTTTCAAATATTGAACCATCCTTGCATTCCAGGAATAAATCTCCCTGGGTTATGATGTATATTCCCTTAATTTGCTGCTTGACTTGGTTTGCTAGTATTTTTTGAGGATATTTGCATCAATGTTCATAAAGAATATTGGTCTATAGTTTTCTTTTTTTGTAGAGTCTTTGTATGGCTTGGATGTCAGGTTAAGGCTGCCCTCATACAAGGAGTTATCTTCAATTTTTTTTTTTTAAGTTTGAGAAAGACTATATACTTGCCATAGATAGTGATTCCACTGATGGACTGGGCAAAGTAAATTGAAAATCATTTTAGATGCCATTAAGAACATTTGGTATTGATAGATCAAAATATCAACATTAGCAGGAGTTTGAAAGGTGATTGCAGCCTGCATGGATGACTTTAAGAGGTTTAAAACTTCCATGGAGGAAACAACTGTAGATGTGGTGAAAACTGTTCTTTAGTTCATTAGTTCTTTAACTGTTTGGTAGAATCAACCAGTGAAGCCATCAGGTCCAGGGCTTTTTTTGTCAGAAATTTTTTATTTCTGATTCAATCTCATTACTAGTTATATAATAGTTAAGCACAGTTCTCTAGGTGGCCTTGGATGAACCAAGCACTCTCTCTTTCTTGCTTGTAGTTCTCAAGCATGTGTAGAATATGTTCAGAATGCAAAATCCTGAGATAAAGGAGAAGATGGTTAGAACAGCTCAGGCTTTCTTCATGTCCCCCATATAAACAGGATGTCCTTTAACACTTTATCCTAACTTATCATGTTGTCCCTGTGGTATAAAACCCAGGGTGGGCTGCTTTCCAGGGTCCCTCAGCTTCAGTGCAAGCAGGGCATAATAGACAAGCCTCCATTCACCCTGGGCAGATTTCCTGAGCCTTGGGAACTGGCTCACTCTGAATCCTAGGCCTCTGTTGTCCCTTGCTGCCTATCTATAAGTAATACATCCACTTCATGTAACTTGCTTTGTGTGTGTCCCATCTCACCAGACTTGTGAAAGTAACCAGTGCACAATGAAACAACTTTAACCTACAGGACTATTCAGATTTTCCATTTCTTTATGATCTAGCCTTGGTAGATTTGTGTTTATAGAAAGTTGTCCATTTCCTCTAGGTTATCAAATTTGTTGGTATACATTTGTTCATAATATTTTCTTATAATCCTTTCAAATTAGGAGTAATGTCCCTACTTTCATTTCCAATTATAGTCTTGGAAAGAGTGTTTCCTCTTTTTTTCTTAGTCCAGCTACATTTCAGTTTCCGTTCCAGATCACTGCAAATATTGCAATAAAATGAATCACACAAATTGATTTCCCAATGCATATACAAGTCATTTTATACCATGCTTGTAGGCTATTGAGTGTGCAATAGGATCATGTCTAAAACAATGTATATATCTTAATTTAAAATACTTTATTGCTAAAAACAAATGCTAACAATCATATGAGCCTTCAGTGAGTTCCAATCATTTGCTGGTCTTGCCTCAATGGTGATAGCAGCTGACTGATCAGGATGGTAGTTGCTGAGGTTGGTATGACTGTGCAATTTCTTAAAATAAGACAACATTGAAATTTGCTGCATTGATTGATGCCTCCTTTCATGAAAGATTTCCTTGTAGTATGCACTGCTGTTTGATTGCACTTTACCCACAGTAGAACTTCTTTCAAAATTGAAGTTAATCTTCTTAAATCCTGCCACAGCTTTACAAATTATTAATAAGTTTATTACTTAATTCTAAATCCTTTCTTGTCATTTCAACAATGTTCACAGCATCTTCTCCAGGAGTAGATTCTGTCCTAAGAAACCACTTTTCTTTAGTCATCCATAAGAAGCAACTCCTCACCCATTAAAGTTTTATTATGAGAGAATAGCAATTCAGTCATATCTTCAGGCTCCACTTCTATTTCTAGTTCCCTGGCAATTTTCACCACATCTACAGTTGTTTCCTCCATTGAAGTTTTAAACCTCTTAAAGTCATCCATGCAGGCTGCAATCACCTTCTTTCAAACTCCTGCTAATGTTGATATTTTGATCTCCTCCTATCAATACCAAATGTTCTTAATGGCATCTAAAATGGAAAATCCTTTACAGAAGGTTTTCAATTTACTTTTCCCAGTCCATCAGTGGAATCACTATCTATGGCAAGTATATATATTCCTACAAAATGTATCTCATTAAAGACCTGAAACTCAAAATTACTCCTTGATCTATGGGCTGCAGAATGGATGTTGTGTTAGCAGGTATGAAAACATTAATCTTGTATATCTCCCTCAGAGCTCTTAGGTGACTAGGTGCATTGTCAATGAGCAGTAATATTTTGAAAGGAATCTTCTTTTCTGAGCAGTAGGTCTCAAAAGTGGGCTTAAAATGTTCAGTTAACCATGCTGTAAACAGATGTACTGTCATCCAGGCTTTGTTGTTGCATTTATAGAACACAGGTATCACTTTTCAGCCTTTTGGCTAAGATCAGGTGTAGTATCTGTTCTTATCAGTTTAAGATAGAGCACAGGCAGAGTAGATTTAACATAATTCTTAAGGGTCCTAGAATTTTAGAATGGTAAATGAGCATTAGCTTCAACTTAAAGTCACCACTTGCATTAGCCCCCAACAAGATAGTCAGCCTGTCCTTTGAAGCTTTAAAGCCAGTCATAGATGTCTCCTCTCTAATTATGAAAGTCCTAGATATTCCAATAGAAGGCTGTTTTTGCCTACACTGAAAATCTACTGTTTAGTGTAGCCACATTCACCAATTATCCTAGGTAGATATTCTGGGTAACTTGCTGCTTCACCTTGGTTTTTTTCACAAACAAGGTCTTACTCTGTCACCCAGGCTAGAGTGCAGTGGTGTGATTATAGCTCACTGCAGCCTCAAACTCTTGGGCTAAAGCAATCCTCCCACCTTGGTCTCCCAAAGTGTTGAGATTACAGGCATAAGCCACTGAGCCTAGGCTTCACCTTGTATTTTTATTTTATGGAGATGGCTTTAAGCTTTAAACCTCATGAGCCAACCTCTGCTAGCTTTAACCCCTTCTTCTGAAGCTTCCTCATTTACTCTTAGCCTTCATAGAACTAAGAAGAATTAAGATTTCTCTGGGTTAAGCTTTGGCTTAACGAAATGTGACTGGTTTGACCTTCTCTCCAGACCACTGAAACTTTCTCCATATCAGCAATAAGGCTGTTTTGCTTTCTTATCTGTGTGTTCACTGAAATAGCACTTTTTTTTTTTTGAGACAGAATCTCGCTTTGTTGCCCAGGCTAGAGTGAGTGCCGTGGCATCAGCCTAGCTCACAGCAACCTCAAACTCCTGGGCTCAAGCGATCCTACTGCCTCAGCCTCCCGAGTAGCTGAGACTACAGGCATGCGCCACCATGCCCGGCTAATTTTTTCTACATGTATTAGTTGGCCAATTAATTTCTTTGTATTTTATAGTAGAGACGGGGTCTCACTCTTGCTAAGGCTGGTTTTGAACTCCTGACCTCGAGCAATCCACCCGCCTCAGCCTCCCAGCGTGCTAGGATTACAGGCGTGAGCCACCGCGCCCGGCCCGAAATAGCACTTTTAATTTTCTTCAAGAGCTTTTCCTTTGCCAGGCATGGTGGCACGCACCTGTGGTCCCAGCCTAGGAGGCTGAGGGAGGAAGATCATTTGTCACTTGAGCCAAGAGGTTTGAGACTAGCCTAGGCAAAATAGTGAGACCCCTGTTTCTAAAGAAAGGAAAACAAGGAAAGAAACTTTTCCTTTGTACTAACAACTTTGCTAACCAAAGTTATAACAACACTAG
The DNA here is from genome assembly GCA_008750895.1 of Mirza zaza. Classification (NCBI taxonomy): domain Eukaryota; kingdom Metazoa; phylum Chordata; class Mammalia; order Primates; family Cheirogaleidae; genus Mirza; species Mirza zaza. The sequence continues at coordinate 37,370 of VSMD01066230.1, read as the reverse complement.
CTTTTAGACTACTAATTTAAATAAAAACATTTATTCTTAAATCATGTAGAGAAGAAAACAGTGGAGTTACAAAGCATTGTTACAGTAATACCAGCTTTTATACTTGCCCATATATTAATATTTATCTTTATCGAGATATTTATTTCTTCACATAAGAGTTCCAGTGTCCTTTCATTTCCACCTGCAGGACTCCCTTGAGCATATCTTGCAGGGCAGGTTTAGTGGTAACAAATCCCCTCAGCTTTTGTTTATCTGGGAATGTCTTTAATTTCTCCCTCACTTTTTTTTTTTTGACTCAAAAATTTTCTTTTTACTCCATTTGTATTACCTCTTGAAACTTGTGGTGAAAGAACACACAAAGGTAAAGTTTGTCGAGTGTAATTATGCTCTTGGAAGAGTTTAGATAATTTTTTAACCGTTTTATAAATTTCAGCATATTATGGGGGTACAAATGTTAAGGTTACGTATATTAAAAACGATGGTTAGATGCCATGAAGTAGGTGGCAGTTCCTTAACTGTATGCGTTTTGTACAGGCCCGAGAGCCTCTTCCATGCTTGTCAAGGGGAGTGCTAAGCTTCTCTCCTTTCATACAACACTCTCCCTCACTTTTGAAGTACTGTTTTACTGAACAGAAAATTCTTTCATTGATAGTTTTTTTTTTTTTTTTTCCAGCACTTTAAATACATTGGCCCACTGCTTTCTGGCCTCCAAAGTTTCTGATGAGTAATCAAGTACTCTTGAGGATCCCTTATATGTGATGACCATTTTACTCATACATTATCTTCTTGACTTTCTCCATGTCTTTCTCTAGTTCTGTAGCATCTTTAAGAGAGTTGTTTAAAAGTTTTCATAAAGTAGGTCCACCATCAAGTCTTTTTCGGGGACAGTTTCTGTTGACTTATTTTTTCCTTTAAATGCACAATACTTTCCTGTTTCTTTGTATGCTTTGTGATTTTTTTGTTGAAAACTAGACATCTGAATATAATGTGGTAACTCTGGGAATCATATTCTCTCCATTCCCCAGAGTTTCCTGTTTTTAGTTTCTTTGATTCTTTTAGGCTGTGTCTGTCCCAAGAATCAGCCTGAGGTGTAAACTTAAGGTCCAGTCAGGTCTTTTCTGAGCCTGTATCTCCTCTCAGTATGGATGTTGACTTTCTAATCTCCTCCATACATCCAGTTACTTCTGAATGTCCTACTCTTTGATACCTGGCTCATAAGAGGGGAAAAAGAGAAAAATAAAGGGGAAAAAATTGTGCCAGCTCTATATATCCCATGGAAGTCACTTCAGCCAGAAATAGGAGGATCTTGGAACAAACAGGGGACATGCAGCAACAACAGCTTCCTCTTTGCACCTCTGTGATCAGAAGTAGCAATCGCATAAGCAAAAGGATCCATGCTGTTTGGAGAACAGGTCCTTTTGCCCACTGTGGCTCCCACAAGCTGGTGCAGATTGCTCCTGCCATAGGACTGACAGGTAGAAGATGGGTAGGTGCCACTATACTAAGAGTTGAAAGTGACCAAAATTAACAATTTATCATTCAGGCTTCCTCCTGGAAATTGCAAGACTTCAGCAGACTCCAGAGTTTCAACTTAGTGACATGAGACAGGTTCTGCCACTGCAATTGCTGTCTAGGTGGGGAGACAAGATTCCTGGTGCTTCCTACTCTGCCATTCCCCCCAAATCCTCTCTCCATTCTCCCTTTTTGCAGTCACAGAATTTCCAGTTTTTGTCTGGGCAAAGGCTTGCCCAGTATAAAAACTACATATTCCAATCTTCCTTGCAGCTAGCTAAGACCAGGTGACCAAATTTTGGCCAGCGGGATGTTAAGTAGAAGTAGTAGTACAAATTTAAGCAGTATCTTTAAAGGGATACCCTTCTCCTATTCCAGATTTTTTTTAAAATGGAGTATCTCTCTGTTACCCAGGCTAGATACAGTAGTACAGACATAGCTTACTGCAGCTTATACACCTGGGCTTTAGTAATGATGTTCCCATCTCTGCCTCCAAAGTAGCTAGACTACAGGTAGGCACCATCATGCCCAGCTAATTTTAATTTTTTGTGGAGGCAGGATCTCACTATGTTGCCCAGGCTGGTCTTGAGCTCCTGGTGTCAAGTGATCCTCCTGCCTCAGCCTTCCAAAGTGCTGGGATTACAGGGATAAGCCACAATGCCTGACCTCCTATTGCAGCTTTATGCTGAATGTATAAGGGATGGCTGAACTTTTACAGTCATTTTGGACTATGAAAAAGACATACGTTGATGCCAGACAAACAAAAGGGAAGGAACCTGGGCTTCTGAAAACATTGGGGGCAACATCAGACCTGAACTAGCTATATTTAGGCTTCTTTTAAATGAGAGTAATAAATTTCTTTTTGTTTAACCACCATCATTTTAGTGATTTCTATTATAAACAGTTGAACCTCATCCTAATTAATGTATTCAACTCATTTCCTGGCCCAGGAAGCAAATTCTTTTTTTTTAATCGAGAAATAGTTTTGGTGTGATGTCACTTTTCATATATCTACTCACTGAACAAACATCCAAGAAGGCTGTAATTTGGAGTTCAGACACTTTAGGTAGAATTCACAAGGAAGAAAGACATTGTTAAGGTGGAAGCTGCAAACCAGGGAGAAATTTGTTGTAGAGAACAGCATCAGTGATGGTCTTAGCCATATGAGCTGCTACAACGAAATACCACAAAATGAGTAGCTTATAAACAACAAAAAAAATTTCAGTTCTGGAAGCTGGGAAGTCCAAGATCAAGGTGACAGCAGATTTGGCATTGTCTGAGGGCCCATTTACTGGTTCACAGATGGCACCTTCTCACTGTGCTCAAGTGGTAGAAGGGGCAAAATAAGCTCTTTTATAAGGACACCTATCCCATTCATGGGGGTTCTTTCTCATTACCTAATCACCTCCCAAATGCCCAATGCCATTGCCTTAGGGATTTGGATCTCAACATATTAATTTTGGGGGAGCACACAAACATTCAGACCATAAGAATGATCCTGGGCAATCCCAGCTACAGATATATCAACTTATCTTGTGAGAAACCATAAAGTAATAACCATAAAGGATTTCAGATCTTAGGGAATTACCAAATTCTCAACAGTGTCAGTATCTGAAACCAGCAGATGATTTCTTCTTCTTCTTTCTCTTCTCCTTCTCCTCCTACTCTTCCTCCTTCTCCTTCTTTTCTTCTGACAGGATCTTGCTCTGTTGCCTGGGCTGGAGTATGTGGCACAATCATTGCTCACTGGAGCCTTGAACTCCTGGGCTCAAGCAATCCTCCCACCTCACCCTCCAGAGTAGCTAGAACTACAGGCACATGCCACCATGTCCAGCTACTTTTCTTATTTTTTGTAGAGACAGGGTGTTTCATTGTGTTGCCCAGAGTAGTGTCAGACTCCTGGCCTCAAGTGATCCTTCCACCTCAGTGTCCTGAAGTGCTGGGATTACAGGCATGAGCACCATGCCCAGCCTCTTAAAGCTTCAGATATAAATTAAGATGATGTTACAGAACCTGAGCAAGTTCTTTTTCTGAAGACTATTAGCTTAATTAATACTGTTTATCTCATAAGGTCCTGATTACTGTGCTCCCAATTTAACTAAAAACTTACTAGGGCCTATAATAACATACAGTCTAGGAGGCTTAACAACAGCAATAAAAACTTTATGCCATAATGATTAAGAGCATAAACACTGAAGTCAGACATATCTACACTGGAGTCTACCACTTCCAAACTGTGGGACCTTGGGCAAGTTAAAACCTTTCTAAGCCTTGGTTCCCTCATCAAGAAGAAAAGAATAACAGATACATGGATTTAATAATATAAAGTGATTAGCACAGTGCCTGGCACGTAACAGTCACTGAGTAAATGGGAAGAGTTATCATAAGATTCCTAGTATCTACAGTATGTGCAGCTAAAGGCCTCCAGAGGTAACTTATTGTATTTCCTTTAGATGTCCAGGTTTTACTGACACACATATAACATGGAGTCACATGAACAATATTTACTATGTTCTGCTGGCTCTTAACCTTCCAGTTAATAAAGAAACTCCATTTCTGCCAACTCTCTTCCCCATACATTTACTTCTGCAAATTCCCCAGTAGTGCCTCCATAAACAAATCCTTACCATCCTGGTGATGCCAGTATCATTCTTTCCTCTAGCCTCTTTGATGATGTTTGTATAATAGCTAAGGGATCCACTACCTTCTAAGATGGACTGAGACTCCTCGCCACTACCTTTACATTTTCCTTAAAATATTATTTCTCACTTTATAAAAAGGGTATCACAGGACTTACTTTTTCACATAATGTTGCCCTGCTAAGATTCATACAGATTGTTGCATGCCATTGCAGCTCATTTGTTTTGACTGCAGTACCACATCATCCACTCTTCTGATGATGGGCACCAGGGTAGTTTCTAGGCTTCTGCTGCTGTGAAAGCACTACAAAGCACATTCTTGTTCACATTTCCTGTGGTGCACATGTAAGTTTCTCCTAGCATATACTCAGGAGCGGTAGTGCTAGATTATAGTCTGTGAATGATACATGTTTCTTCATGTATTAAAATTTTCATATCTAGTATTTTCATTTTATGACTTTCTGTTTTTATCTTTCCTTATCTCTTTGAGAATATTATGCTTATTTTAATTATTTTTTCTTTTTTCCAGCATATTATGGGGGTACAAATGTTAAGGTTACGTATATTTCCTTTGCCCCCCCCTCCCTGTATTATGCTTATTATAAATTCTTGGTCTGCTCATTCTACTAATTCTCCTTCAGAAATGTTTATATATGTATTTGAAGGCAAGGAATAATATACACACAACTATATATAGTGGTCATCCTTAAAGAATTGAGATTATGATAAAACATCAGTTCAACTACCCTGGACAGCATTTCATTTTATTTTATTATGTAAAATGTAGAAATCCTTGATTAAGAAAAAACAGGGAAGACATCAGAAACCAAAGAATTTTCGTAAGAAAGCAATGTTTGCTGAAGAATACCTTTGTTCCAGCCATGATGAGCATCTACCCTTTTGGCAATCCATGGCAAAGCTCCATGGTGTATCTCTCCCAGTCATTCTTGAGCCTTGGTCCTGGATATGAATGTCATTAGAGGTTGTAGAAATAAAAAAAGAACCAAAATAAGAACACGCTCTATGAAAGCCAAGCTCAGAGAGTGGCCCTCTCTTACTTAGGTATTAATATATCAGGAACAGAAACAACCAACATTCCTGAAAGCCTACCTTCTATTCATTTGGGTTTTTTGGCCTGGGGCTTCAGAGTGGAGCTGAGCACTCCACCACCCTTCCTCCACTCACAAATGTCTGCATAGCTGCATGTCCGGCACTTCCAAGCCTCCTCCACATTGACCCCTTGAGGTTCTCGGTGTCCCATCCAATAGGCCATATAATGTTGCACCTTGCTCCTCACCTCTTTCTCTTCAAAGGCTATAATCTCTGTACCTAGCACAGTGGCAGTCTCTTGATGGATATACTCAATCTTCAGGATATCAATAACTGGGAGGTCTGACAGTGTTAGAGACAAGAAGACCAGTTCTATGAGGTCACCCAAAGACTTCACAGAGAAGCCTCCCTGCTTGGCATGCCTCAGCACTGAAGGCCCCAGTGGCTTTTCTGGACACAATTTTGTGTGGTGGATTAGGCTAGCAGGGGTCACTTTCCCTTGTACCATGGCATCAAAGATATATTTGTATAGGCTGACTTGAAAACAGTCTTTCTTTTTCTGAGCTTCTAGAGGGAGTATAGGGTGCCTGCGTGTCTTGAGTTCAGCCAGTTCCAGTTCCCCTTTTGCTGTATAGTGGAGCTCATCAATCACTCCAACAAGAAGCACACCCTCCACTTCCCCAAACACTGGAAACTCTCTGATGCACCCTCCTGACTGCAGGGTAGGAATCATTGATAGTATGTTCAAAAACTTAATTGCCCAAGCATCTTCTTTAGTGGTAATGGGGATAGTCACGAGATCATGAAGTTCTAGTTCTCTAGCTAGGTGGATGCTGGCACCAGTGTCCAAAACAGCTGCCTTCTCAGGTGACAAGAAACCAGGAAGCTCCTTTCCATATGCAGTTTGTAGTTCACACCAGTTCTGAGTAGACAGGTCGGTGACATATAAATATTTAAGGTGGAATCTCTCCATAGGTGATGAGATATCCAATCCTCTTTTCCAGTTTTGTAAGCTTATGGGCTTGGCATCCTTCCCAGGGGGCTCAGTAGAAGGGCCAGACTTGCTAAGTGAAGCACTTGACTCTTGGGCATCTTCCACGTCCAGAAACTCCAAAAACTCTGAATCACTCAAGTCTGAGAAGCCGGAGGCTTCTGCTGATACTGTCTCCTCTTCCCCAGTCTCTGTCATGGCACAGCTCTGGATGGGCAAAGAGGGCCCTGCATAATACATTAAAGAAACACACTGTCCAAATAAAGAACTTCTCAAAAGCACTTTCAAATTCCAATGAGATTTTTTTTAAAAAAATCATGACAAATTACTCAAATTCTTTAAAGAAGCCAATTTATTTATGATCAGTTAGTAATACCACAGAGTTGCAGTACATGTACACTTTACAATAGGGCTCCTTGTATCATCTGTATATATGCCTGGCAGAATTCTTTATATGGAAAAATAGTTTTATTTCTGGATCTGCCACTAACATATTTTGTGTAATTTTTAACTAAATCACTTTTCTTGGCCTCAACTTCTTCAGATTTAAAAGGAGATTTAGGGTTTGCCTTTTCTGCTTCAAAATTTTACGTACTTAGAACATTATTTTAAGTGACTGTACATCTTTGTAAACGTATGAGCAATGTTTGACAGTTTACGACAGGCCACCTCTACAATTTCTTTGATACGAAGTCCTTGACCACAAAAGTAAATCTTAAATACAGACTGTTCCTTGAGAAAAATCAGCACCGTGATGACTTTTTAAAAAAAACTTTTTAATTTTTATGTTTTTGAGATAGGGTATTGCTCTGTTGCCCTGGCTAGAGTGCAGTGGCATGATCATAGCTCAGTGAGACCTCAAACTCCTGGGCTCAAATGATCCTCCTGCCTCAGCCTCCTGAATAGCTGGAACTAAGGGCACATGCCACTATGTCCAGCTAATTTTTTGTATTTTTTGTAGAGACAGGGTCTCACTCTTGTTCAGGATGGTCACAAACTCCTGGCCTCAAGCAATCTTCCTGCCTTGGGTCCTCGGGTTACAGGCATGAGCCACTGCCACCATGCCCTATGTCTGCTTTTCTCTCATCCAGGAAACAAAGACCACACATAATGTTTGATTGTTTTGTTTCTCAAGTATTTTTAATCTTAAGAAACTATCTTGTGAAGGTATTCTTTTTATGCCTTCCTTCAATCCTCACATATCTAACTTTGCACAGACAGAAAACAAAACAAGGTATGCCCAGTCAATTAGTATTTGACATTGAGTGCCGGAAAAATAAATAATTGAAACAGAATTTAAGCTGATAGAGGTAACTATGAACTAAGTGTCTCCTCCTTGCTATTCTAATAAGCAGTGAATAAGGTGAATGCACCAACTCCTATGTCATAGCTTAAGAAGTGATACCCTGAAAAATGTCTTTAATGTTATGGTTATGCTTAACTAATTTTTAAATAGTCAAAATGTCACTAATAAAAGAAAGCATAGATAGCCAGAAGAAAAGTTATTTGCAATGAACAAAAGAAATACAATGCTAAGACTTTTGTTTATACAGTATCTTATGAAGTTATTGCTATATAGGATACTTTATAATAAAACACATAACTTTAAGCATTCTCATAGGAAAAAAGTAATAAACATAGAAGCTGCACATTTGCACAAGTGTCTTAAACTGTAAATATGCTTTAAATGATAATTTCAAAATTAATAACTTTGTTTAAACTATAAAGTCCCTGAAAGTTTCAGAGAATCTTTACTTTCTATGGAAGTGTGCACTCTGAGGTTTTTGTGAGGGGGAAGAGGGGCACTAAGTCCAAATGAATTAACTTTGAAAATTATTTTATTTCATAAAATAATAATTTTATTATATTTATTATATTTATAATAATTATTTTATTTCATAAAATAATTTCATCTGGAGCTGGCTGTCCAATATGGTAGCCACCAACCATATGTGGCTACTTACATTTAAATTAATTAAAATAAAATTTAAAATTCATTCTCTTAGTTGCACTGACAACATTTTAAATGTTCAGTAGCTCCATGTGGCTAGTAGGTCCAGTATAAGGTACAGATATAGAACATTTCCCTTATCACAGAAAATTCTACTGAACAGCACTGATTTAGACTATTTCTTGTGTATGCATTAACTGCCAAAAAAGAGAGTAAGTTCCTCAAAGGTACAGACTGTCTACTTGTTTTACACACAACATTGAGAACAGGGAAGTCTTAAACAGGTAAATGAAAAGTCTTGTGGAGAATCATTAAAGGGGGGCATTCTCTATGGAATTATTCACCTAAAAGAAGAAAATAATACACTAAGGATGGACAATTTACTCAGATGTGTGGCTGGGACTTTCTATGCAGAAAAAAAATCCAGGAGAGAGCATAAATATATAAATGTAGTGAATTGTATCCCAAAATGTAGTCTGCCTCTCTTTGACACATGAGAGGATTTTGCATGGTATATGGACCAACATTATTACATACACCTTAGATTAACTATAAAACCACTGGAACATTCATGAAATGTCTAATTTCATAGACACTATATCTTAGGACAAGTTTGATTCTTTTAATAAAGTAAAAAAGAAAAAATATGAGAATAATAACATAGGTAGTATACAGATTATGGCAAAAATTGTTAGGTGATAAGTGAATAAGATGTTTGGGAAGCACCCACATAGTGTCAAGAGTCTGGGGTTCCTACAGATCTGGATTCTGAACCTGAGTAGTTCCATAGTATTTTTTTTTTTTTTTTTTTTTGAGACAGAGTCTCACTCTGTTGCCCAGGCTACAGTGCTGTGGCGTCAGCCTAGCTCACAGCAACCTCAAACTCCTGGGCTAAAGCAATCCTCCTGCCTCGGCCTTCCAAGTAGCTGGGACTGCAGGCACGTGCCACTGTGCCCGGCTAATTTTTTCTATTATTATTATTTTTTTAGTTGTTTGGCTAATTTCTTTCTATTTATAGTAGAGACGGGGTTGGTCACTCTTGCTCAGGTTGGTCTTGAACTCCTGAGCTCAAGCAATCCTCCCACTCAGCCTCCCAGAGTGTTAGGATTACAGGCATGAGCCACCGCACCTGGCGTTCGGTAGTATTTAATAGTATGCTACTTGCCTTGTGAGTAATCTTGGACAAGGTTTTAGTTTTCCTGAAACTACTGACACATCTTTAAAATGAGCGTACTCCTTTTAACCCTACTTAACTACCAAACACTGAATGACAAACATAATACACATATAAATGTGGAACTCCTTCTCTTTCCCAAGGAAGAGATGAGAGAGAGTATCTATTTCCTCTGACAAATGAGATTAAACTTTAGAAGAGAGGAAACTCCTACTCACCTGGGCCTCAGTTGGTTTTCCTCCTCACAGGGAAGGCCAGAATGCTGAAATGATAAGCCGAAGGGCAGAGAAAGAAGCTCTGAAAGACTAAGTCTTCATCAAAGAACCTAGATTAGCAACTTGGGTATTTACTATGGTAGATTTGGGGCTTTTGGTCCTTTCTCACCTGACCATTCCCTTATTTTGTGCTGTTTTCTCCTCTCTGATCCATCCACAATTCACAGACTATTGCTCACCTCAAATCCTAACATTTGCCTCTCTCCTGGGGCAAATTCTCCATGATTTCTTCGTTTTCCCCATACTCTGGATGCAGTTATTTGATCCAATCCCTGTTCCCTGCAAGTAAAAGGGTAAAAAATAGCCACAGTGCCCCAGGAGCTCTGAGACTGGTTTCCTTTTCCAGCTCCATCTTCAGCCCAGAAGCTTGGGCAGGAAACCTCAGGTCAGAGGCTTTGCTCTACCTCTTTGTGCTCCTGATGCCTGCAGAATTGCCCCAGTTTTCACCCTCAACATCCTGACTTGTTTGGTGCAGGCTGGACTTGTGGACTCCAAGGGCATCTGCATTCAGCGGGGACCTTCCCTCTGGTCCCAAATCACTTTCTCCCCGGAGTGCCATGCAAGCCCTACTGAGCACTTCCTACAACGTCCTGGAGGAGCCAGGAATGAGAGCATTCCTGGATTGAGGCTCTCTGGCCTCGGGAAGGGGTCCTAGCAGAACATAGGGTCTTCCAAGGATGAAGGTCCAGAACGGGAACCTAGCCTGCGAGGAGAGACTAAACGAACCGCTTTCCAGGAGCCACTCCCCCCGCCCCCCGCCGGGGACGCGGAGACCGTGAGGACCGCGCGCAGCCCACCACCCCATTCGCTGGCCTTCCCCTAACCTCAGATCTCCTCCGAACCCCAGTCTCCACCTGGTTTCGCCGCGGCCTCAGAGCTGTTCCCAGACGCTTCCCAGACGAGTTTGAGAAGGCTGCGCAGAGCGCTCAGCCACACCTGACTATCAGCCCGCGGCAAAAGTTGCCCAGAGCCCAGTCCCACAATACCCAGCGGCTGCTCAAGGACCGCCCCTTCCCAGAGGCCTCAGCGGCTCCGCCTGTCCTCGCGAGGCTGTGGCTCCCACGGAAATCCTTCTCACTACGGGGCGGAAGAGGGTGCTACAAACGCAAGGGCAACTTCTGGGAACTCGGTAAAGGTGGGCTGTCTCACCGTGTGCGCCGCTGTCGACACGTAGTTTAATTCCGGGCGGAGCTACGCTATCGCCTGACCTATAAAGTCTGTCTCTGGCGCGGTCTCCCTGCTACTGCAGGGCCAATCCTAGAAAGTCTGGCCATGTCGCTTGCCATGGTGCACCTGGCCTCTGTGCGTTAATTGCTGCATCCTTGCTTTTGCCACCCTCGGATTCTCTGTCCCCATCTTAGCACTTTGCACCAGATTTTCCAGCTGAGGGAACAACCACGAACTCACTCTTGAAAGATGCTGGCGCCTTCCTCATCAACGTTATTTCTTTTTTTGTTTGCTTACTTTTAACTAACCATTTTTTGGGAAATGTAACACAACAATATTCTCAAGCGTAAGACAAAGGTAAGTATAATAATTATTGCACATTAAGCAGACATGGCATCATTAGAGCAAAACTAGAACAGTGCCATTCCCTTCCCAAATACACTCCTGAGGCAACTACCAGCTTGACTTTTATGGCACTTCCTTTTCTTTATCGTTTTTCACACATATATGGAAATTTAATTTATGACAAAAGGTGGCAACACACAGCAATGGAGAAGAGATGGTCTTTTCAATGAAGGTTCTATGATAATAGGGGTATCCTTATGAACAAAATATAAAAAGGGACCTCTATCTCCATCACAAAAATCAATTCTAAGTAGATTAAATATTCAAATACGAAATGCCAAACTACAAAGCTTTTAGACTATAATACAGGAAATTATCTTTTGGACTTCAGAATAAGTAAATATTTTTAAATAGAAAAGCATAAAATTAAGGAAGTTACAAAGGCTATTTTATGTCAGTTGGGAAAATTTTAAAGTGACTTGTGTTTTAGATAATATTAACACTGAAGTACAGATATCCTGAGTGTAGTAATAATTTTGTGTTTATGTAGGAAAACGTCCTTTTTCTTAGAAATATGGAAGTTGAGGAAAAGCTTTTTAATCAAGTGAAATATGAGAGGGCATTTCTGGATTGAGGCTGGAAAAGGTTTCTGCCTCCTCTCCAATATAACCTTTTTTAATTGTAACTCCCAGTGCAAGGAAAATCTCTTCCCAACCCCTTCACACATGGACAACTCCCTTCAAATGGAGTTTGAGGGGCAATGCCACTAGGTGGAGTGTAGCAGATGAGACTGAGAAACAATCATGGAATTTGTGGGGAAATAGAAGACAAAAGTACCATATTCCTCAGAGCTTTCAATCTGAGGACGGTGGGCCTCCAAATTCAGAATAAAAGGATGCTTGTTTCCCCAAAAAGATATCCTAGGAAGTCTGGATCTTTAAGGCCCATCTATATACAAAAACCATTGATTTGCTTCTTTCCTCTCTAGGTCTATAACCATGGAAATACTGTTTGATACAAATGGTCCATTTTCCTCTCTGTCCATGCTTCTTTCTTTGGTCTTTTAGAACATAGGATTTGTACCTCTCACATTGTACTGGCTACAGTCTACCATATATCAGAGGAGGTCTTTATATGAGTAGTCTCTAGAGTGGCACTGTCCAATACAGAAACCCCATGTGGCTCTTGAACACTTGAAATGTGGTTAGTCTGAATGAAATAAAATACACACTGTGGTTGAGTGTGCCAGCTCATGCCTATAATCCCAAAACTTTGGGAGGCCAAGTCAGCAGGATCACTTAAGACTAGGAATTCAAGAACTGCCTGGGCAACATAGCAAGACCCCATCTCTATGAAAAATTTAAAAATTATCTGGATGCAGTGGCACATGCCTGTAGTCCCAGCTACTTGGGAAGCTGAGATAGGAGGATTGTTTGGGCCCAAGAGTTCAAGGCTGCAGTAAGCTATGGTCACACCATACTCCAGTCTGGGTGACAGAGAACCTGTCTCAAAAAACAAAACAAAAAAAACCCCACTGTATTTTGAAGACTTAGTACAAAAAATGTAAAATAACTCAATAATTTTTCATATTGGTTACATGATAATATTTAGGATGTGCTTGGTTAAATTGTTTAAATTAATGGCACTGCTTTTTATTAATGTAGTTGCTAGAAAATTTATATACATGGTTCACATTTGTGTTGTGGGTCACATTGTATTTCTATTGTACAGTATTGCTAGAGCATCAGAACCTTAAGGGCAGAGAATTTATGTTGCTCAAGTGTGTTCCTCACAGGTGCTGGAACAATAATTGACATAATAATCTTTATATACTTAAGAGAACTTCATTGAAAATATTCTGTATTTAAGAATCTCCTCTTCCCCATGTAAAGATCGGCCTCTCTTCACCCAAACTCATGGTCGTTGAAAAGGGCATTTTTAGTCACAGAAATCTAGAGGAGGCTGGGAAATTGGGGTAGGTGGGAATGAGCTAAGGCCATAAGCCTGGGGCATGCTTCAGCTAAAAGCAGGCAGCTTCAGACACAGGACATCAAGGGTTTTCTCTTTCCATTTCTTGGGTTTGTTTCCCTTGTGTTTGCTCCATTATCCAGACAGCCTCCTTCCCCTTACACTGCTAGTAGTTTCCAGGGGCTATGAAAACCTTACAGATTTGTGTCCAGTGGAAAAAAAGGAAGTCCACTTCCTTAATTGTTCAAACATTCCAGAAATTGACCCTGATTAATCAAACTGGGGTTATATGGTATGCCTGTCTTAGCCAGAATCTTATACAAAACAGAGCCTGAGGCACTGTGCCTTTTTTTTTTGGAAGGTGCAAATCCATGATAGTAAGGACAAGAGGGAAGCAGAGCAATCAACAATGTAAAGCAAATTGAAGTGGTGTGTTATTGCACTGGCTATTGCTTCATGGTGAGGCATGGTTCTTCCACACCAATTTCTGAGTAATTTTATAAAATTTAAATCGTATGTTGTCATTTATCTCTAGTCTAAAATTTTGTAGGATAAGGCTTATCCCCTTAGTTAATTTAGCAAATTGAGCCAAGAATTCATGGGTTCATCCAGAAAGGCATAAGTTTTATGACATGTATCACACGTCATTGCCTTATGTTGTGGTGCTAAATCTGGGAGGATGCTAACTAAACCTGGGAGGATGAGTAGGAGGTAACAAAGAAATTGGGCAAAATCACTGTGGTCTTGGCCTTGATGCTCAGCTTTCGCATCATAAGCAATGTTAAATAATGCTCATTCATTAATTTAATGTCTATTAAGTAGAAAGTCATGTCCCTCCTCCTTTCTGTCTCCCTCCCTGTGTTAACTCTAACTTGCTAACATAAGCATCCTGTAAAATACTATGTATGGTCGGGAAATCATTAATGGTAGACCCTACCATCCTACATACCCTGTCTTATCACTTCTCCTACATTCCAATCAAAAGTGTTGTAGCCAAGATATTTGCTAAGGTAAATGATCAGTCTCTTTAAAGGGACTCTCTTTCATCAGCCAGTTCCAACCTCAGAAGTCAGGGACTAGAGCAGTTGGTGGAAGGGGGTCTCCTCTTTCTCCAGCAGAGACTGGTGGTCTTGGCTACTATTCAAGAAGATGCAGATTCTTCTCTGGTTCCAGGGATGGCAAATGCTGATGTTTCTGGGGGATGCAGCTCAGCTGGTACTTCTAGCCCACGTTATTGAGACAAATTGATGATTCTTGGAGGGTTTACAGGGCTATTGGTCCAGGAAATGCTTCATCATCAATCATGGCTCCTAAAGCTCCATATCTTGCTGGCGGATAAATTGGTCCAACCTCTATGGTCAATTTGCAAATATCCATCCCACAAATGCACATACCCTCTAGCACAGAAATCTAGGAATTTACCCTACATATATACTTACATGTGTGAGAAATGAAAACATGTAAGAATATTCATTGAATATTGTACAAAAGACTGAAAATAACCCAAATCTATCCATAGTAAAGAGGCCATATAAAGTACATTTATACCATGGAATACTATGCAGCTATAAAAAATGAATAGGCACTTTATATAGTGAGGTGGAATGACCTCCATGAAATATTAATAAAAATAATGTGCAGATGTTTGTATAGGAGGTAGCCATTTCTGCTTAAAAAGAAAAAGGGAAACCACGTATTTGTACACTCTTGGATATAAATAGAAAAATCTAGAAGGGTGCACAAAAAATTAGTTATAAAAATGATGTCCCTAGGTAAGAGATTTGGTGGTAGGAAATGTAGGAAAAGAGGCTTTTCACTATGTACAATTGCTTGTGCCTTCTGAACTTCATACCATGTGAAAGCTTTCCCCATTAAAAGAATAAAATTTTAATTTAAAAAATAGGGATGGCAATATTTTAAACAGTAGTTCCTAATGCCAATCTGTATATCCATGGTTACTAGTGAAAAATAATTTTGAATCCAACATGAAATCAGAAAAAAAAATTATATTCTGAAGTTTTCATAATGCTGAATTCATTTAGTTTGAAGGACCAGATTTTATTCTTTATTATTACTATTTTTTTTGAGACACAGTCTCACTCTATGCCCTAGCTAGAGTGCAGTGGTGTCATAATAGCTCACTGCAACCTCAAACTCCTGGGCTCATGCAATCCTCCTCAGCCTCACCCTCCTGGGTAGCTGGGACTACAAGCACACACACCATGCCCAGCTAATTATTTTTTCTATTTATTGTAGAGATGGGGTTGGTCTCCAACTCCTGAGCTCAAGTGATCTTCCCACCTTGACCTCCCAGAGTGCTAGGATTACAGGCATGAGCCACCATGCCCAGCCCAGATTTTATTCTTAAGTAGTTTGTATGGAGATGTTAGTAGACAGTAGTTACCAAGGTAATGTTTATTTACACAATGGGCAAACTTAAAAGTTGGCATCATTACATCAATTCCTCAAATTCATTTACGTCCTGAAATTTTAAAGCATAGAAACACTGATTTGGACTTGGCTTTTGTTCTCATGTCAAATATCTTTTTCTATACATTATTTCGGAAGGCATTCCTCCTGTGTATTTCATGGTGTCGACTAAGTGATGAATTATAGCTGAAGGCTTTTCCACATTCATTACATTCATAAGGTTTTTCTCCAGTGTGATGTCTCTGATGTTTTTTAAAGGATGAATCATGCCTATAGGCTTTTCCACAGCGGTTGCATTCATATGCTTTCACTCCTGTATGAACAGTTTTATGGTTGCTAAGGTGTATCCTCTGTCTAAAGGCTTTCCCACATTCCTTACATTTGTAGGGTCTTTCCCCAGTATGGATTCTCTGGTGATGTGTTAGATACGCTCTATGACTAAAGGTTTTACAACATGCAGTGCATGCATAGGGCTTCTCCCCAGTATGAATTCTTATATGTTCACTAAGATGTCTAATCTGTCGAAAGGTTTTCCCACATTCATTGCAAGTAAAGGGTTTCTCTCCAGAATGAGTCCTCAAATGCTGAATCAAGCTAATATTTTGGCTGAAAGCTTTCTGACACTTATCACATACATAGGGTTTCTCCCCAGTATGAGTTCTATGATGCTGATTAAGCGATGAGCGATGTCTGAAGGTTTTGCCACATTCCTCACATTCAAAGGGTTTCTCACCAGTATGGATTCTCTGGTGTGTACTAAGGGATGCACTTTGACTAAAGGCCCTTCCACATTCTTTACATCTGAAAGGTTTCTCACCAGTATGAATTCTCATGTGTTCAGTAAGGTGAATGGGTTGTTTGAAGATTTTTTCACATATATTACATTCATAGGTTTTTGTTCTTATGTAACTTGTTGGATGATTAATCAAATCTAATTTGTATCTGTTCTTCTTTCTAGGTGTATCACATTTATGGTGCCTCTGTTCTATAATAACATTTGAACTCACAATGATATTTTCCCCAAATTTGTTAGTTTCTTGTCCTCTCTCCTTGTGGGTCAAGATGGTTTGTCTCACATCTCTAACACAGGTTTCCTGGTGCCTTTCTAACACATCATCATATTTGGAGACTTTTCTCAATGTGGAATAAATGATATCATCCTTCATGACTCTTTCCATCATAATGCCATGATAAAACTCTTCCTGTGAAATGGCATTCTTTGCAGTTGACTCACTGATTTCTGTTTTACTCTTCAATTCTGAAAGAAATGGAAAAACTGCAAATAACTGATACTCATTAGGCCTTGAAAAATCAATCACTGTACTGGTATGGAACAGACGTTTAGACAAGAATACATATAAAGTATATGAAATTTTGACTATATTTAAATATGGTTATACAGCCTGGAAAGGTAATGGGAAATGAAATTAACAAACAGTGAACAAGTTAAAAGTGCCATTTTATATACATAGTAAAATTTGAATCTTGTTCTAATAATGCTAAGTAATAAAATTTCAAAGCTATGTCTTAAGAATGGAAGTACTTTAAATTGACAACCACTTTTGGAAAACAATCTCAGAAAGGTAGAAAGAAGAGGTCTTTCTCTCTCCCTCTACTCCAGCAACAGCAGGAGAGTCACTAGTTCAAAAAATAAGGCTTGAACTAAAACCAAAGAACATTACACTGTCTTTTATTGAAACTTGTATTTGTGTGTATATGTATAATTCTGTTTTCTGTAGTTATTAACGTAGCCATGGAAGTGTTACTTATACACGGAGACTTGTAAAAAACCCAGACTGCTATGTTGCTACTGCTGGTAGGTTCTAGGAAAATATCCTTTAACCTTTAAAATTCTGACTGGTTTCTTTACTTGATAATTTGTTGCACCATTACTAATATTTCAACGGATATATTAGGTATATATTCTTGAAAGGTAAAATTTATTTTTTAAGATTTTTTTGCTCAACACAGAAGGATCATTAGCAATTCCAAATTCTAAATGAAGAGAGGCAATAATAACATCTAATAATGTCTATGCTCTGCAGGCCCGATTCTGTCTTAAATAGGGAAGGAAGAAGAGAAGAAGACAGGGCAAGAGAAAGACAGCCATCTATGTAGCCCTCCCCAGTTCAGTATTCAAGCCTGAGGTAGGTTCAAGCCAGGGAGGAAGAAGAGAGGCTTTAGCTTGGATGAAGCTGGGAGTTTTTATTATTGCACTGACCTAAATAAACATTTTACTAAAATCAAGACTGTTCTAGGCCATCTATGGGACCTCTCTGAGATTTTTATCCATAGGCAAGGAAAAGACAGTCATGGTAGGTTTGTTTTGTTTTGTTTTAAAAGACAGGGTCTTACTCTGTTGCTGGATTAGATTTGAACTCCTGGGCTCAAGGAATCTTCCTGCCTTAACCTCTTGAGTAGCTGGGACTATAGGCACATGCCACCATTCTTGGCTGTGTTAACTTTTATTATTATTTTTATTGTTATGCACTTCAGTACGAGCGTCGACTATAGTCGATAGCCACAGATGAACACGCACAGCGACTTTAGCCGACAGCCATGATATGACTTTTCTAATTTTTCATTTATCAAAATAAACTTGTGAACATTTAAAAACAACATTAATAAAAACATGTATGTATATGTTACCTATTCTTATTTACATTACAAGTAAAGCTGCCTGTAAAGTAAAACAAGCTTTCAGTGCTTTAAAGCTTTCCTCATCACACAAAAGCAAAATGAATTCATCGTCAATGCCCAGCACAAACTATCGTGCAGACTATGAGTGCCGGCTGTGGGCAAGGTTTTGCGGCTGGTGAGTGGTGTACCGAAGTGGTTATGAATTGAAGAAGAGAAAACACAGGAAAATGTACAATCATTGGAATTAGTAACAGAAAGAAACAAGATGGCTACCTATAAGATTAATATTCAAAATCAATTTGTTATTATATGTCAGCAACAAGTGAAAAACATTTTAAAAAATGGAAAAAAGGAGAAAAAATACTGTCTATAATAACAACAAAATTAATATTTTCAGGCTGAATCTAACAAAAGATGTTCAATATATATAAGATCTTTATCTAGAAAATCCTGAAATGTTATTGAAAAATTAGGAAATATCAATAAATGGAGCAATATAGCATATTCCTGGATAGTTGGACTCAATATTAACTCTCCCCAAAACTGATCTATAAATTCAGTTCTATTCCAATCAAAATGCTACCAGAGTATGTATGTGTAATTTGATATACTGATTATATAATACATATGGAAAAACAAGGAGCTAAGAATAGCCAGAACAATTTTAAAGAACAAAGTGGATGAACTACCAGATCGTAAATTTCAATATGAAATATAGTAATTAAGACAGCTTGGCATTAGAGTAGGGACAGAAAAATAAAAGAATAAAAAATAATAGATAGAGCCCAGAAACAGACTCAAATATAACATATAAAGAAACTTGACAGGTGACAGAGTGCATTAATCATTACTGGACTGATTATCCATGTGGAAAAATTAAACTAGATTTTCACCTCATACTATGTATAAAATAAATTCCAGGTGAATTGAACCTAAATAGGAAAAGTAAAACTTTGAAAATATAGGAATATATACGGAAACATATTTACATACACACAGACGTCATATATATGATAAGATGGAAGATAGCCAAGTGTGGTGGCACACTCCTGTAGTCCCAGCTACACACGAGGCTGAGGCAGGAGGCTCACTTGAGCCCAGAGTTTGAGGCTGTAGTGCACCATGATTGCGCCTGTGAATAGTCACTGCACTATAGCCTGGGCAACACAGTGAACCTCATTTCTTAAAAAAATTAATTAAAAAAGAAATGGAGGATAATAGGGCAGAAAGGGTTTCTTACACAAAAAGTACAAATAATAAAAAGAAAACTGAGAAATTCAGTAACATTAAATTTAGAAAACTCAGAAAAGACACTATTTTTAAAAAAGTAAAAAATGGGCCACTGACTGAACAAAAACATTTGCAAAACATAAAGCTATCAAGGATTAGTATCCAGAATATATATATATATAAGTTTCTATGAATCGATAAGAAAAAAACATAAATAACAATGGAAAAATTGGCAAGGGATATAAACAGGTAATTTATACAAGTAGTCATGAAAATGAAAGAAACAAGATACCATATTCACCCACTGAATTTACAAAAATTTTAAAGTTTGACAATGCCAAGTACTGACAAAGATGCTGAGTTGTAGAAACTCTTAAAACCTGCTAATGGGAGTAAAAATTCGTGTACTTGCTTTGAAGAGCAATTTGGTAATACCTAGCAAAATGAAAGTGCATGTATTTCATGACCCAACAATTTTGCTTCTACCATCTTATAGAAATACTTACATATGTATATGAAAAGATACGTACACAAAGGTTTGCTGCAGCATGTTTGTAACCCCCGAATTTGGAAACAATATAAATGCCTATCAACAGGAAAATAAACAAAGAAATTGTGGTTTACTAATTCAGTCGAAATGAATGAACTAGATCATGGAGAAATATCAACACTGTTGAGTGAGAAAAGCAAGTGGAGAGAATAATAATATTAAAGAATAAACATGCAAAACAATGCTATATATTGTTTAGGGATATATGTATGTAACAAAAATATGAGAACATACAGGAATGATAATGTTTAAACTCAGAAGAATGGTTATTTTGAAAAGTGAAAGGGGAACAGTGGGGCTACCACTCTGTTTTATTTCTTAATCTGGATGGAAGCTATATAAAAATTTGTTATAATGTTCTCTATGCCTTTCTGAATGTCTAAAATATTTCATAATAAAAGAAAAGTTTAAGGAGATTGCTAGAAATCACAGATTTGGTGAGAAAGAATCTGTGGTAATTTCTCTTGTAGGAGTTTTCATGAAGTAGCCATTATAAAAAATCAAGATACACAGTTGAAAAGAGAATGAGAATTGAAGCTGGGACTGAAGGCTGGCAAAAAGTGAAAATAGAGGACAAGAAAATTAAAGATTTACTGAATGCAGTAAGAGTCTTGAAAAAAGATCTGTTTTCCTTGGAGAGACCAGGTGCATCTGACTGCTTAAAGAAAAGAAGCTTTAGATTGGCAGTCCTAAGGATATTGGAGACAGAAGGAAAATCAAGTTCAACCTTAATGAGAACTAGACTTCTCCTCCCTCCAACTCCAGAGGGACTTTTGCAAGAGCTCAGTGAAGGAAAGGGCAATGGAGGGAGGGGTGAAACCAGGTTTAGTGCATGCCCTGTCCTGTGAACCTTCCCCGTCCTGTGAACCTTCCCCTCAGCCTGGAAAGACTTTGAGTACTCTGATCTCTATATTAAAAGGTACCATCTGCCTTGCTCTCACCTGAACTGGGATCTCCTGGGCCTTCTTTTTCTGTCATCCATGGCTCCTCTCCTTTCTCCAACTGGGAAATCACACTAGGTTTAGAAAGTTGATATCCTGCTTATGGAGTAAAAAAAGAGTATGAATGTTTATGTTGATGTCAAAGAACTATCCCCAGAATTTAGTTCAAGTCTTCTGGTATTCAGGTACTCTGAAAGTGGAAAGGGGTGGATCTTTCTATTCTGCCTCTGTGTAGTAAAGCTGTTCCCCAAGGAAAGTTGATCAGATATGCCCTGGCTTGGTTTTCAAAGGAATAATTACACAGAACACAAGGCCAAGCTTCAAGAAATCCACAACACTGATAATTTAAAATAATGACTTTTCTATAATAGGTAGGTTTCTGGATGTGTGGATAGCCCATTCTTACCTACTGACACCAGGTTCCTGTAGTTCTCCAGCATCACCTCTCGGTACAGATTCTGGTGAATAGGGCCTAGTTGCCCCCACTCTTCCTGGGTGAAGTCAATAGATATGTCTTTGAAGGTCAACAATTCCTGGAACATCAAACACATTCCTTTTCAGCCAGAGACCACCTCTGTCAAGGTCCAACGAGGTCTGACAGTATTCTGAGTTCTAAGAGATTCTAAACTAGTTTTACCAGGAGCCTCCTCTGGATTTGTTTGGAGATTCTCTGGAGATTACTATAAATGATTAAATATATGGAAGGACAGATGGTCATGCATGTCTTAGAAAAAAATTAAGCAGGATAAGGAGAACAGGGAGAGCCACAGTGAGGATAAGAATATCTCTTACGTAAGGTGGTTGTGGAGGCCTCTCTAAAAGGGTGATATTTGACCAGAGACATGAATTCAGTAAGGGAGACAGCCATGTGGAAATCCGAGGGAACAGCATTCTAGGCAGGTACAAAGTACCTAAGGTTAGAGCATCCTTGGCTTGTTTAAGGAACAGGAAGGTGAACAGCATGCCTGGAGGCAGCTTAGTTAAGGGGAGAGTGGAAGGAGATGAGATCAGAGAGGTAGGTGTGGAGGCAAGGAGAAAGGCTTTTTGTTCCCCCCTAGCACTTATTGTCACAAACACCTATGCATTCTTGCTGGGCTTGAATTCTGGACTCCCACTGGAGTTTAATTCAAAAATGAACAACAAAACTGTCTGGAACTGTGATTTAATCTTTTCCTAGATCAAATACTAAAAAGATAAAAGAGATAAGCCCTCAGCGGTGGTGTCATGGGGTTGGCAGTTGGGCTAATTAAAGGTAAATTCAATCAAATTAAAGCTGCATCACAGCCAAACTTAGCCACGGCTCTAGGAGGAATATGAATAATCATCCCCTCACCTTAACCACTAGACTAAGAAAAGGGCTTTGAGTCTCTTGGAAACATAACAAAACAAAATAAATTACACACACACAAACACACACACACATACTCTCTCTTTCTCCTTCTCTCTCTCTCCCTCTTTATATACAATATCTGAACTACAACAAAAATTTATTAGATAAGAAAAATATGACCTATAATTAAGAAAATGAAAATCAATAAAAGGAGACCCATAGGTGACCAAGTCATTGAAATTAGCAGAAATTTAAACCACTGTTAAAATATATGTTATTTACAATAAAATATGAACAGAATAGGTGAAGAGAGAGAGATAACTAAGAGATACAGAGATGCTAAAAAAGAACTACAGTTGACCCTTGAACAACCCAAGTGTTAAGGGTTACCAACCTCCTAAAAATCCAAATCCCTAAAACTTAACTACTAACAGTCTACCATTTACTGGAAGCCTTACCAATGACACAGTCAATTAACACATATAGTCTATATTATATGTATTATATCCTGTATTCTTACAATAAAGTAGAAAAATTAAAATGTTAATATGAAAATCATAAGGAAGAGAAAATACATTTATGATACCGTACCCTATCGATACTATAAGTTTATGTCATCTATAAGATGAATCTTTGATATGGCAGGCAACCACAGTTGCAGACCTCAATATATGCTACATATCAAGCAATTAAACTTTTTCTTGTAATGTCATTACTTTTCTCTGCTTCTTGGGAGACATCTAGCATCACTCATGGCACTATGTATGGTTCCCATGGTGTTATTCAAGGTTTATGGTATTGCACTATGGTAAACACAAAGAAAAATACCAAAGAACAGCAAGAGATCTCTTTTTACTTTGATATACAATTTACAGATGAACTGCTCACATGGAGATGTTTAACATCTCACAGCCTTTTAAGCAGTCACTCAAAACACTTAAGCTCACTGGTATAGCAATAGAAGGTAGTATGAAATTTTTACAGTAGCACAGTACATACTACAGTTAATTTTATGCAGTCATGATTTAATACTGCATCTTTACAATTGTTTATATTTCTCTCGACTTTGAATGGTACCATGTATGACCTGTGTGTGCATAAGTTTTGATAAATTTTGACTTTTTATAATAGATTTGTATATATTTTATGGCAGCAAATAATAGACCATTATCTACATATATTTTATGTATTCATGAAATACCTAATTTTCTTAAAATTTCTAGGCCACACAGTTCATCTGTGAGTTTTTTCGAATTGTGTCACATCTCCATAAAATTTTCCAATATATTTATTGAAAAACATCTGTATGTAAGTGGACCTGCACAGTTTAAACCCATGTTGTTCAAGAATCAACTGTAAATGAAAGTTCTACAAGTGAAAAATACAATATGTGGAAAATTTATTTGATGGGCTTAAGGTAGATTAGACCATGATGAAGATCAGTGAAACTTAAGATACATTAATAAATATTATTCAAACTAGAACACCAAGAGAAAAAAAAATCTGTGGGATAAATGCAAGTGGCCTAATATATACAAATTAGAATCTCAGAAGAGAGAATGGGCAGAAAAAATACTTGAAGAAATAATGGGTGAAAATTTTCCAAATTTATGGAAAAAACAATCAACCCACAGATCCAAAAAGCTTAGCAAACCCCAAAAAGGATAAACTCAAAGAAAACCATATCTGTGCACAGTAAAGAAAAGGTGATATTTAACAGATGCATCACATAAATGATAGTAACAGGTGACTGCTCATCCAAAACAATATAAGCTCAAAGAGAATGGAACATTTTTAAGTGCTTAAAGAAAAACACTCAACCTAGAATTCTATATCAAATAAAAGATACTCAAATAGGATGGCAATAGGAAGACCTATTTAGATCAACAGAAGTTGTGAGAATTCATCACCAGAATACCCACATCGCAAAAAAATGCTAAACAAAGTTCTTTAAGCTGAAGGGAAATGATGCCAGATAGGAACCTGGAACTAAATGAAAGAATAAAGTGCCTGAATTGGTAAATATGTGGGCAAATATAAAAGATTCACTTTTTCTTTTCTTAATTTTTTATAAGACAATTTACTATTAAAAGCAAAAATAAGAACAATGTATTGTGGAGTTTTTAACATTAAAGTAAAACATACGATGACAATAGCACAAAGAATGGGAAGAAGTAGAAATACAATGTAAGGCTCTCATATGATATGTGAAGCAGTATAATATTAACTCAAAGCAATTGCGATCTTAAAAATGCATATTGTAATAGCTAGAGCAACTACTAAAAACAAATCAAAGAACTGGAGCTTAGAAGTCATTAGAGGGCATAAAATGGAATACTAAAAAGCG
Source organism: Mirza zaza (assembly GCA_008750895.1). NCBI lineage: Eukaryota > Metazoa > Chordata > Mammalia > Primates > Cheirogaleidae > Mirza > Mirza zaza. The sequence goes on along the minus strand of VSMD01066230.1, from coordinate 12,830 downwards.
ATTCATTCCAAATGAAGGCAGGGGAAGAGGAACAAAGAAACAAAGAATACATAGGACAAACAACAAACAAAAACCAAAAATATACTTAGACCCAACCATATTAATGATTAACTGTCAGCCGGGCGCGGTGGCTCACGCCTGTAATCCTAGCACTCTGGGAGGCTGAGGCAGGCAGATTGCTCGAGGTCAGGAGTTCGAAACCAGCCTAAGCAAGAGCGAGACCCTGTCTACTATAAATAGAAAGAAATTAATTGGCTAACTAATATATATAGAAAAAATGAGCCGGGCATAGTGGCGCATGCCTGTAATCCCAGCTACTCAGGAGGCTGAGGCAGTAGGATCGCTTGAGCCCAGGAGTTTGAGGTTGCTGTGAGCTAGGCTGACACCATGGCACTCACTCTAGCCTGGGCAACAAAGTGAGACTCTGTCTCAAAAAAAAGAAAAAAAAATGATTAACTGTCAATGGACAAAACAAGCAAGACTCAGCTATATTTAAGAAGATCACACTTCAAATATGACAATTAGGTTTAAAGTAAAAAGATAGAAAAAAGCTATACGATGCAAACAATAATTAAAAGAATGTTCGAGTAGCTATATTCAATCAGACAAAACAGACTTCAGGAAAAGGGATGTTACTAGGCAAAAAGAGGGACATTTCAGAATAAGAGAGTCAGTTCACCAAGAAGACAACAATCCTAAGTGTTTATGCATCTGATGACAGAACTTCAAAATAAATAAAGCAGAACTGAAGAGATACAAACAAAATCACAATAACTGGAGATTTTAACACTACTCTCAGTAAATGACATAACCAATAGACAAAAATTCATCAAGGATATAGAAGATCTGAACAATACTATCAACCAATTTAATTAACACTTACAGAACACTATACCTAACACGTACAGAATATATATTCTTTTTTAAATTAAACTCTTTAAGATACATTCACATGTAGCTGTAAGAAATGACAGAAAGACTTCATGCACTCTCTATTGGGGGCAGAATGCAGAATTAATTGAAAAGGGGCATAAGGGAACTTTCTGAAATGGTGAAAATGTTGTATATCTTGATTTGGTTGTGTGGTGTATACATATGTCAAAATAGAAGCATATACTTTCTTAAGTGTATTCTTGTTGTAAATTATACCTCAATTTAAAATAATTTAATACTTTCCCAGTGCTAAGAATCCAATCAGTTTATGATAAATGAAAGGAAGTGAGAAATTCCAAATAAGTGGAATGTAGACATAACTCTTTAAATAATTAGACTATTATTGTTAACTTCTTCCATATTACTATCAACAACCCGGGAATGCATTTCAATCCTAGAAGGCAGATATTAGCATCTGAACTTCTTAGTTGAGGAAACCGAGATTTTTAAACAGCTAAAAAATAGCTCTAGATCACCAATCAAGTAATGACAAGAGATAAAATCAAATCCTATACCATCTAATTTCAGAACCCAAGGTCTTTTCACTTAAAACTCTCCAATAAGATCTCTTCTTTAAAAGTCTCTCTTTTGCATTTATTCTATAATTTTCCTTCTGTTTCACCCATTTCTAGCAGGCAGTGAGGACTACCCATTTCTGACATCCTGTTTTAACTGCTCCCCCAGCTGTTTCTGCTTTTCTGCCCAGCCTGCAGTATGTGTACTCTGTGTGACCTATTTCTTCTCTATTCACTTCCCCTTTGGCTCTGGTTTGACCTGTGCTCTCAGCACTATACTAAGAGTCACCTCTTGAAATTCAGTGCTATGTGTACATGACTAAGAATGTTAGAACTTTCTTCTCAGACATTTTGACTTTGAGTACTTTTATTGAGGTTTATTTTATATCTCAAGTGGTATCTGCTGGTTTTTAGGGGATAGTATCATATCACTCATTTTGCTTTCTCTACAGAAATTAGCACAAATATTAGATCTAGATGTTGGTAAGAAACAATTACGTGGAGGGAGGCCACTAAGAGTAAGGAAATTTCCAGCACTGAAGCCCAATTTTCTACACAAGAGCAAATTGCACTCAGCTCCCAAGTTGAATTTGTTAGTCTCAACTCCCCGCCCCACCTTCCCCCCAAAAAAGGAGCCAGGTTATAGCCTTAAAAACAAGAAGCAATGCCAAGAAAATGAGAGGAAAGTCCAACCTACTTGGGATTCTGCTGCTGGGGGCCCAGAGGTCACTTCATCCTCTAAACTTTCTCCTTGGGTCACATTAGCATTCCGAGACAGCAGAACTATGGAATGAAAACAGCCAGAAGGTTAGCATCTCCCCACAACCCCCAAACAGAAAAACTACCCACAGACCCACTGAATGTGGCTCTTTCCCCAATACATTCACAAAGAGGGAAATTTAGAGCAGCTCAAGAGCAGCCCACGGCCTCCTTAATGAGGATGACTTGCATTTTGCTTTGGGCATTAATATTTCCCAATGGTCAAAAACTATGTATGAGAGAATAAAGTATTTTGGAAAAATAAATGAATAATTCTTTAGAGTAAAAAACCAAACAAATTCCCAATGGTCAATGCCATTCCAAAAGCACATATCTCTCAGGACACAACTGTGTTCAAAAATCCTCAAGGGTTCTCCAATGACAAGGAAGAAAAATCCAAAGACCTCACCATGGACTTTAAGACACTCTACAATCAGCCCAAAGTGTATTTTCTCAACAATGGTTACCTCTAATTCACCATCCTTTATACATGGGACATATACCCCCAACCACATTCCTAACCCTGTTAGACTAAATAGTCCCCATTCTCTGAGCCACTCTTCAAAGGTACTCATTTTTGTATCTTTTCCCCAAATCTTCTATGAAAAAATTTAAGACATTTCTTCAAGGCTCAATTCAATGCTATCTGCTTTGTGAAAATTTCTGAAATACATACAATCAGAAGAAAGTTTCCTGTCCCTTGTATTCCAACAGAACTTTTCTTTGGCTACTTTCTATTATTTTGATTGGGGTATATGTCTATGTCCATCAGTTAGTAATCAGCATTAGAGATAATTATTCATTTTTCCATCTGTACAGCTAGAACACAATAAACACTGCCTAAGTTTAAAGTGTTAAAGGTATGAATAAAGACACCACATGAGACACATGAATTCCTATGTCCTTCTGTCTACTCCTGAACACTAAATAAGGTGTGATTTGGGGCATATCTCCCATGGAACCCACATAGTTCAAGGTAAAGAGAGTAATCAGGCCTGTCATTCCTGCCTCTCAGCAGAGGAAATGAAAAAAACAGATACTTCTGAAAATTACTGGTCTGGGGCTAAAATGACTAGAACTTGGAGGACTTAAGGGGGCAGAAACCTTTGACTCCCTCTCTGTGAATCACATTCCCACACTCAGGAGTCACTGGCAGGAACACCTTGTATTTTCTTCCTGCCACATGTTGCATTTGAACACAGGAGATAGGAGCAGCAAAGAGCAGGTATCACAAGGAGCTCGTGGGCTGGGAGCCCACTATTTTCCCTCACCTTTCCCTCCCCTTCCCAAAGCCATAAGAATGAACCCCAAAGACCTTCTTTCCCCCAATTTCATCCCCAAGAGACCACCCCAGTGAAATGTATACCTATCTTTCACACACAAATGAGACCTCCTTCTTCCCCCTCCATCAGTCTATTCTCACCTTCTCCCTCAAACATTTTGGTCACATCCTCCCACCGAGGCGCCCCTTCCTTGGCCTTCTTTGGATGGTGCAACTTCACCCAGGTGCTGGCCTTGGTGGGCAGGGTGATCAGGAGCTGCTGAGGCATGATGATGCCTGTCTGACTGGGCTTCGGGTGAGGAAACTGCCAGAACCTCTGATGAGAAGCTTCAGGGTTGTATGGTCCTACTCAGATCGCAGTCACCTGCCCTCAGTTCGGCTCCTCAGGAAAGGAACTGCGTCTGTCCTAGAGATTGGAGCTTGTGTCCCTGCAGCATCAGGATCTTGCAGCTCCTGGAGGCTGGTGTGACTTTAACAACACTGAAAAATGGATTCCCCTCTTAAATTAAGCACTATTTCTTTGGGAGGCAGCCAGCTGAGTAGATTTGAGCATTGCCTCAATATTCTTCTACAGGAGCAAAGGGGAAGAAAAGAGGGATCCAGAAGCATCTGTCATATACCAGAACTCCAGAACCTGCAGAAGTATATTCAAAACTGCAAAAGATCCAAAACAAAGATCATCAATGTAGGAGTAATAATCAATGTTCCTGGATGTGGCTCTATCTCCCATTTCCATACATACATACACAGATAGTCAAAGATACACAAACACCCCAAAGATGTACAAACATGCACAGACCCTGCCTCGACTTTCCTCCTTGTAAGGTGCAGGCATCTTCTATCTGGATACAAATGTGGGATTTAAAAGAGCAGGCTTTGAAATCAGACAGTCTGGGTTAGAACCCTGACACTTGCACTTAAAAGCCGTGAGGCATTTCAACTATCTGAGCTTCTGTTTCCTCATCTATAAAATGGGGTAATAATTGTACTTCATATTGTTGTAAGGTTGGTTGAGACAATGCTAGGCACATAGCAAATGCTTAATAAACATTGTTATAAACCTTTTATCACCTTGCTTATTACAGCATTATCTTTTTTTTTTTTTTTTTTTTTTGAGACAGAGTCTCACTCTGTCCCAGGGGCTAGAGTGCCATGGCGTCAGTCAGCCTAGCTCAAATCAACCTCAAACTCCTGGGCTCAAGAGAGCCTCCTGCCTCTGCCTCCCAAGTAGCTGGGACTACAGGCATGTGCCACCATGCTCAGCTAATTTTTTCTATATATTTTTAGCCGGTCAATTAATTTCTTTCTATTTTTAATAGAGACGGTCTCGCTCTTGCTCAGGATGGTTTCCAACTCCTGACCTTGAGCTATCCGCCCACCTCGGCCTCCCAGAGTGCTAGGGTTACAGGCGTGAACCACCGCGCCTGGCCAGCATTATCTTTTTAAATTAGTTTTTGAAAAAATTAGAGATGTGAATTTAAAGTTCAAGTATCTCTACTGATAGAATAATCACATAGCTGCGTTTTGGCACAAGCAAGCAGCACAGACACATCACCACCCACGCCGATGCCCGCAGCAGCTGGCAATGTCCTCCTAACCTCACTGGTTGAGTGCATCCTGGTTTCAGAAATGTTAAAATTGGAGAGGGGTCTTCAAAGGAAGGAAATATAGTACTTCAAGTATAACAAAGACTACAGCAGAACTGAACAGGCAAATTTGGAACCAACCCAAATCCATCATCTCAGCTAACCCCCCCAACCCCCGCTGGCATCTGAGCAGGTGCTTCAGCCGTGACCAGGTCCAGTGTACTTGGTGCCCCAAGAACAGTCTTAGCTCCGTGGAAAGGGAGCCGGCCCAACTTTTTGAAGTTTGTAAGGAAGGGATGGGTTATATAACTTACGGGTTTGGGATTTTGATTTGGTTTTTGTTTTTGTTTTTTCCCTGTGAGCGATGCAGAGAAAGGAGTTGCGTATATCCTAGAGATTGGAACCTGTAGAAAATATCCCGCCCCTCAACATATAAAAGGTCTTGTTACCGAAGTGCAGAAACTTTCAAGTGCAGAAACTTAAGAACCGTGAATGGCTAAGAAGCTTCATTTCGAAGACGCCCCATCCTCACAGTGGTCCCAGACACGCCACCCCCGGGGCTTACAGACGGCGGACGCGGGCAGACAGGCCTCCTACTCACCAGGTCGGCCGCGGACGCAGGTAGGACCACAGACGGGGGCATGAGAGCGCTTGCTCTTGGGTTTTCAGCTGCAGTGTCTCTTTAGAGATGGACTGAATGGTAACAGATTTTGTTCTTTTCCAGGGTTTTATGGACAGACCACATCTTCACTCAACGCATTCTCCAAAAACATCCAGCGTTTACATGGGAAGCCCAGAGGACCCTCGGCCTCCGGACTGGACCAGGGTCCTTTCCAAATTCCCATCAAGGGCCGGCCCAGGGCGGGTGGGCTTTGCCGGCCGCACCCCAGGAGCGGAGCTTTGGGGGCCGCAATGGGAGGGGCGCCCTAAGCCGGTTCCTCGCAGACCCGGGTGAGGATACACTCGCTGGCTGCTGCTTTCGCGCCGGGCCGGCGGCAGCGGCCAAGCCCACCCCGCCTCTTAGGCCGCAGCCGGGCGTCTCGCGTTGCCCCTGCCCTCCGGACGCGCCCTCGGGGATCGCCCGCCCCGCCGGCCGCCCTCGCCCCTGCACCCGCGGCCCCCGGCCAAGCCCACCCCACGCGGTCGCGCCGCAGGCTGGTTGTGCGCCCGCGCGTCTCCCCGCCGGCCCCGCGCGCCCGGCCGCCGGCTCCGCCCACCAGGCGCCCGCTGAGCCCGCCCTCTCCGGGGAAGTGGCACGCGCCCGCGGACGCGGAAGCCGGAAGTCGGGGGGCGCGCCCCGAGCACGCGCGTGCCCCGGGCTGCCCCGGCCCCGGCGGCGGGGAGCGGCTAAACAGCCAGACCGCCTCAAGTTTCCTGTCAGAGGTCCGGGAGAGACCCAGTGGCCTGCCAGTGGGGAAGTCCCTTCTCTGTCATTCATTCCTTCATTCAACTATCTTCCGAGAGCCTAAGATCTGCCATACATCCTTGTAGGCTCTGAGAGAGAATACAGCAGTAAACCAAACGAAGTTCCTGCTTTCTTGGAACTTAACTAGGGTGAAATTAATTGATAATAACAAATAGAAAAATAGCTAATACCCCAGGCAATCGTAAGGAATATGAAGAAAAAGGAAGCAGGGTGGGGAGAGTGGGGAGAGAGGATGACTGGAGTTCCCATGGCAGGCTAGGATAACGACCCACCTCAGAAAACAACAATAAAATGAAAAAATAAAAAGTCTGGAATATATACTTTTAATGTTCTTAAAGACATGTATTATTTAATACTTTGCTAGGGCTGCCATAAAAGAAATCACAGACTGAATGGCTTAAACTACAGAAATTTCTTTTCTCGCAGTTCCAGAGGTCAGAATCCAGGATACAGTGTGGACAGGTTTGGTTTCTCCTAAGGCCTATTTCCTTGGCTTGCAGATGTGAGGAGTGTGAAAGAGGGGGTTGTCACATTGTGAGTTACCGGGAGTTAGGGTTTTGGCAGATGAATTTAGCGGGGAGACACAATGTTGCTATCAGATGCCTGGCAAAAGCAAATACAAATCCTCTTTGGAGAAAAGCATTATTATTGTAGGCTCCAAATTCTTCCTACATGTAAATTTTCATAGACAATGTCCAGAACCGAACTAAAGATAACCATGTAAACAAGGAAACAAGACTTTTAGGGAGAATCAGCAGAAACACAAACAACAGAAATAGGCCTGCAGAGACAACTGCTTTTGGAATTATCAGATGCAAATGATAAAATAATATTTTCTTTGTTCAAAGAAATAAAACATAACTTAGACAATTTTGGTAAGTACATGAAAACTATGAAAAGTGATAGAGGGCAGGCACAGTAGCTCACACCCGTAATCCTAGCACTTTGGGAGGCCAAGATGGGAGGATGACTTGAGTTAAGGAGTTCAAGTCCAGCCTCAGCAAGAGTGAGACTCTGTCTCTACTAAAAATATAAAAATTAGATGGGGTGTTGTGGCACCCCGCTATAGTCCCAGGTACTTGGAAGGCTGAGGCAGGAGGACCACTTGAACCCAGAAATGTGAGATTGCAGTAAACTATCATGACACCACTGCACTCTATCCCAGGGAACAGGTGAGACCCTGTCTCCAAAAAACAAAACAAAACAAAAACCAAAAAATGTGGAGTGGATGTAAAAAAGAAGTAAATAGATTTGTGTGTGCAAAATACGATAACAAAATTAAGAACTCAGTAAATAAATATAACGGCAGATTAGACATTGCTGAATAGAGAATGAATGAAAAGGAAGATAGGTCAGAAGAAATTATCTAGAATGAAGTATTAGGAAACAAAAAGAAGGAATATACAGAAGAGAGGATAAGAGACATAGAGAATACAGGGAGAAGATCTAATATAAGTTTAAAAGGAAAGAAGCTAAGGCAGATATAATGGCTAAATATTTTTCAGTACCCATCAATGCAACCAGATCACAGATGTAAGAAGCTAAATAACTCTCTAGTGGGATGAATAAAAAAATTCACACCTAGATACATCATAGTGAAAGCATATCCTATAGCCCCAGGCAAGTCTTCAGATGACTTCAACCTCAGCCTACATCTTGACAGCAACTCGCCTTGACTACATCCTGGGCCCAGAACCCCCCATCTAAGCAGTTTCTGAATTTTTGATCCATGAAAACAGTGAGATTAAAAAATGTTTATTTCATTAAGCCATCAAGTTTTGGGGTTGTTATGTAACAACACAATTGATAACTAACACCGGTGACGTTGTGACAGCTAACATTATCAGTAATAATGGAATCCAGAAAACAATGGAACAAAATCTTCAGAGTGTCGTGAGGAGATAACCAACAACCCAGGATTCAATGCAAAAAAAAACCCAAAACACATTTCTTCAAGAATAAAGGTGAAATAAAGACATTTTCAGACAAAACAGAGAGTTTGCCACCAGCAGACTACATTAAAGCAAACTCCCAAGGTTAAACTTTAGGCAGAAAGAAAATGATTCCACATAAAAGAATAAAGATGCAAACAAGAAAGAACAAAGAAAGGGGAAAATATATAACTAAATCTAAATGAGCATTAATGATATAGAGTAGACCAAAAATCTTAATAATTTGTGAGGCTTAAAAAATAGAATTAAAATACTCAAAAACAATAACATATAGATCAAGAAGGGGGTAAATGGAGTTAGTGTTCTAAGGATTATCTTGAAGGAGAATAGAGGTATCCATTAACATTAAATTTTGATAAGTAAAAAATATATATATATTAGCTGGAAGACATATAACTGAATATGAAGACCCATTATAAGGTTACTAAGTTATAAAGTAACTAAGACAATGAGATAGGTATTTGTGCAAGAATAGACAAACTGACCAATGAAAGGGAGTAGAGTCCAGATGCAGGCCAACTCACAGACCACTGTCTTTATGACAAGAGAGGAGAAAGGAATGTCTTTTTAATAAATTGGTGCTGGATCAATTGAATATTCATATTAACTCCTACTTTACAACATACACAAAAATTAATCCAGATGGATTGCAGAACTAAATGTGATAGGTAAAATCATAACACTTTTAGAAGAAAATAGGAAAATGTTTTTATGACCTTGAAATAGGCATAAATTCATTACATGGGATAAAAAGTGCTAAACATAAAGGAAAAAATGATGAATTAACCTCGATTAAATTTAAGGACCAGATTTTTCAGACACTGCTGGTGGGAGTATAAATTGGTACAGCTATTTTGGAAAAGTATTTGGAAGTATCTACTAAAGCTGAACATTATGACCCAGTAATCACTCCCCTAGGTATACACCCAACAGAAATGCATAAGTATATTCCCCAGCAGACATATACTAGAATGTTCATAGCAGCACTCTATGCCCATCAACAGTAGAATGGGTAAGTAAATATTGGTATATTCACACAATGAAGTACATACAACAATGAAAATAAACAGACTACAACAATACATAACAATATTAACAAATCTAACAAACTTAGTGTTGAGCAAAAGAAGCCAGACACAAAAGAATACACACAGTGTGATGCCATTTATATAAACTACAGAAACAGAGGAAACTAATCTATGGTGTTAGAAGTTACCATTTGGAGGGTACTGACAGGAAAGGGACTCAGGGCTTCTGAACGCTATGATTTCTGTTCTTAATCTGTGAGCTGGTTACATAGGTGTGTTTAATTTTTAAGATTCATCAAGATATTTGTGTGTATGTATGTGTATATATACATATACACATATACATATATATGCCTCTTTCTGTGTGAATATTGAAATTTAATAAAGTTTTTAGAAATGTATGTTGTTATCTTTTAGGATAACCACTAAAAGAACAGAAGTAGAACATGCAACTTCGAACTAGTAAAGAGGGGGAAAGGAATAATAAAATATCATGAGTCCAAAGGAGGATATCTATAAGAAGTGGGGGCTGGGCGTGGTGGCTCAAGGCTGGGCGTGGTGGCTCACGCTTGTAATCCCAGCATTCTGGAGGCCAAGGCGGGAGGATTGCTTGAGCTCAGGAGTTCAAGACCAGCCTGAGCAAGAGCGAGACCCCGTCTCTACTATAAATAGAAGGAAATTAGCCAAACAACTAAAAATAGAAAAAATTAGCCGGGCATGGTGGCACGTGCCTATAGTCCCAGCTACTCGGGAGGCTGAGGCAGGAGGATAACTTGAGCTCTCAGGAAGAGTTGGAGGTTGCTGTGAGCCAGGCTGACGCCATGGCACTCTAGCCCAGGCAACACAGTGAGACTCTGTCTCAAAAAAATAGAAATAAAAATAAAAATAGGCTGGGCGCGGTGGCTCACGCCTGTAATCCTAGCACTCTGGGAGGCCGAGGCAGGCGGATTGCTCAAGGTCAGAAGTTCGAAACCAGCCTGAGCAAGAGCGAGACCCTGTCTCTACTATAAATAGAAAGAAATTAATTGGCCAACTAATATATATATAAAAAAAAAAATTAGCCGGGCATGGTGGCACATGCCTGTAGTCCTAGCTACTTGGGAGGCTGAGGCAGGAGGATTGCTTGAGCCCAGGAGTTTGAGGTTGCTGTGAGCTAGGCTGACGCCACGGCACGCACTCTAGCCTGGGCATCATAAAAGCGAGACTCTGTCTCAAAAAAAATAAATAAATAAATAAAAAAGAAGTGAGGAGCTGTTTTATAGAGGGTAATCAAGGAAGATCCCTCTGGTAAGATTCACTTGGAACAGAGACCTGAAAGCAGTCAGGAAGTGGACCACGCTGATATCTGGAGAAAGAGAGTCTTAGCAGAAGACAACAGCCTGAGGTGAAAGCATGTGTGGGCATATGCTTGGACAAGCAAGGAATTCAGTATTGCTTGAGGCAAACCATGGTTAAGAACATTGGATCTATTCTGAGAGAAATTGGAAGCCCTTGAAGAGTTTGGAACTGAGAGGCAGCATAATCTGACTTACGTTTTAACACAATCATTTGGGGGAAGGACAAACTATGGTGGGTGTAAGCATGCACTAAGTCAAGTGAAAGATCATAGTGAATTGGACTAGGTGGTAGCAGTGGAAGTGATGAGAGAAGATATATTACAAAGATAGAGCTCACAGCATTTGCCAATGGATTGAATGAAAAGTATTAGAGAAAGAGGAGTCAAGGATAATTCTGGGATTTTTAGCTTGAGCAATTGGCTGTTCCCATTTACTGAGACAGGAAATACTAGAGGTAGAGCAGGTTCAGAAATGGACCTGTTAAATTTGAGATGCCTAATACACATCCAAGAATCAAGTATGTACTAGGAATTAAGAGTTTCAAGTGAAGAAAGAATGTGTGGCTAGAAATATAAATGTGGGTGTTAGCAACATACATATATGGAGTTGAGGGTGTTTGCAACGGCATGACTAAAAGCTGGGTAGGGAAAGGAGGATGTGGCCAGTAAAGGTCGGCGAAGAGATGACATGGCATTGGTACAAGTGGGTTTGAAGAGTTTTTCAGAACTGGGTACTTTGGGAAGGGATTTAAAGAAACACTACAGGGTGGGCAGAGTGATAGAGCTGGAATTTGAATTCTAGTGAATGTGTCTGCTGGAAATAAATACATCTACAAATTGTTTTATTGCGGTAAAAAAAATAACGTAATAATCATTTTTAACCATGCAGTTCAGTAGTGTTGAGTATATTTACATTGTTATGATACAGATCTCTAGAATTTCATCTTGCAGATATGAATCTCTATACCCATTAAACAACTCTCTTTTTTCCTCTCCCCCCAGCCACAAATCTATTTTCTGTTTCAATGAATTTGACTAGTTTATATACTTCATATAAGTGGAATCATATAGTATTTGCCTTTTTGCATAAAAATTTTAACATTGGTAATATCTAGGTTCTGTCATGTTTGTTTTCTTTATTAAGGGAAAAATGTAGGTTCCTCACCACATAACAGAAACATTGTGCCAGCCTGGAGTGCTCAGCAGAATGGTTACAAAGTAGATTAAGCAAGAACCAATATAACTACAGGCACTGTAGAGGTGCCCAGCACTTTCCTGCGTACCTCAGCACTTTCTAGCCTTGAAGCGGCCAGTACAGGCCAGCCCACACTGCTTAAGAATGGTTTTAGCCATCCTATGGTGCCCTTTAGCTAATTGTAATACTAAAATCCTCACCTAGGTGAGAATTGTAACATCATTAACATAACATGGGTTGTATGATGGTGGTACTGCCAGTGTGATTTGTTTCACTGTGAACAAACAATGATACAATGTAAAAGCTCTACATCACTCATTGGAAAGGGATTTAAAGCAACACTACAGGGTGGGCAGAGTGATAGAGCTGGTATTTGAATACAGTTTTTTATAATTGCTTAGCTCAAGCTCTTTACCACTTTACTACAGATGCTTAAGATCTGAGCACAATTATATTGAGTGAAAAACAATTCCAATTCCCAAAGCATCTAAAACAGGATCTCAATTAGGTAAGGGCACATACAGACAAGAGGACTCAAAATAAAGATAATCCAATATGTTATCCCTGTAATGAAGGATACTGGAAAATTATTTTAGTTATACAGTATGTGTGCTAAATTGTCCACATTTTGTTCTCCACCCCAACCACCACCCATGAATAAGCATTGCATTTTTAATATTTTTAGAAAATTAAAATGAGAGGGTGTGTGTGTGTGTGTGTGTGTGTGTGTGTGTGTGTGTGTGTGTGTAGAGAGAGAGAGAGAATAAATCAATCAATGAGGTTGGGGAAAGTAGTATGCAATTCTAAAGTTCATCCAG
>VSMD01066212.1:0-12430 GCA_008750895.1 Mirza zaza | reverse complement strand
CCTCTGGTTTCTCATCTGTAAAATGGGGAGAGCAACCCCTTTCTGGAAAGCTTATGATAGGATTAAAAGTTAATTGCTTGGCTCAGTACTTGGTTTAGTAAAGCTAATTGCTTGGTTTAGTAAAGGCTCCCTGCCATCTTGCTCAGTGATAATGGCTATATGTGAAAACTGTTTCCTCACTTATAAGCTAAAAGACCCTTCAAATGAGATAAAAGGGCTCTGAACCCAGGGTTTCTCATATTAAGAAAGGTAGTTTTAAGCATTTGCTTAGAATGTCAAATATTGCTTTCTTTTAAATATGATTCAGTCTCTAGATCTCAATTAAGTCAGCTCCTTCTCTATGATACATTTCTCACTTTCATCCTCAGCCTCCAATGAATTTCTTCTTCCCCTGTAGCCCACTGTATTTGCTTATGTACATCTGGACTCTGGTTCCATATTGCTCTGTATCAGAGTTATTTACATTCCTGTCTTTATTAGAAGATTCTAGGTTCCTTAAGTGGCCCTTTCTGATTATCCTTTGTACTATTTCTCCTCTTACACCTTATTCTATGCATGATAATAATCATCTCTATTTAATATTAAAACAGAGTTCTATGAAGTGTTCTAAGTGCTTTTTACTTGAAAGACATTTAATCTTTGAGTCACAATGACTCAAAGAGATGAGTACTATATTATGGATTATCCCTATTTTACAGATGAGGAAATTGAGGATATTGGAGGTTATGTCAATTTCCCAAGGCCACATGGCTAAAGATATGTAGAGTCAGAATTTGAATTTAGGCAGTCTTCCAGAAGCCAAGCTCTTAACCATTATGCTGGTGATACAGCATGTTGATTTAGAACATGGGCCACCTCTTGCCCTCTTTGTTGTTGGACTGCAACTGAGACTGACCAGATAGAGTGACAGCATAGGAACACAGTGCACTGCAGAGAATGTGTCTTTCAGATCTTAGAGCATCGACAGAAGTATTGAAACAAAACCATCCTATTCCTTCCTTCACACAGCTCCAGGATTTGAGTCATCCTTTAGGAGTAGCATGAGGCTTCACATAAACTGCCTCATGCAGCACTAATTTAGTTGGCAGTTTTCAACCTGAATGTACATCCCACCACAAGTCAAGGTGGATACCGTCCATGGTGGGAGACAAATAACGTCAAATATTTGTCAAAAAACACATCAACAGGTTGTAACAAGCCAGACATACAAACAAGCACAGGCACAGACATACCAATTAACTTGGTGGTGGGAGTCTATGGGTCTCGACTGGATTCTTCCTGATAGAAAGGAAGTTTTTCAAGACACACAGTCAAGATCAAGACATCATCTAGGCAGGGTGAGTGGGATGCATAGAGAAGGAAGGACCAAAAAGGTCTTTCTTACTGAGTTCCAGGGACCACACACTATACCAAGTGATTTATATGTTTTATTTTTTTTCTCTTGCTCTATTTTATATGTATGCATATAGTATCCATATACTAGTTAACCAACTTGCCAAAGTTAAGATGGGCAGAAGCAGAAAAAGTTCTCTCTGGCTCTATATAACTTGTTTGCATGCTAGCTCAACCCAATTTAAAACCATGGTCTTCATAAAGGTTTATTGTATTTTCATTCATTCACTGGACAAAAACCAGATCGTATATCTAATATGTATTAAACACTGCTCTAGAAACTGGGGAGCCAACTGAGTATAAAGCACACCTAGTTCATATCTTTATGGGTGAGATGGAAAATGAAACAAAAATCAATGTAAAATTCACCAGGTGGTCAGGAAGAAACAAAGCAACATCTGGTGCATAGAAAGTGAAGGGGCATACTATTTTCAGTAAGGTCATAATGGAAAATCCCTGGTTGATAGAGTAGCGTGAAGCAGGGAGTGAAAGGATTCATGGCTGTATGTGAACATGCCTGTATGGACATAAGAAAATCTTATGCAGAAGAAGCAGCACATGGGGAGGGAGGGAGGGAGAGAGAGAGAGAGAAATGGTAAACATGAGGGCACAGACATATCTGGGGCCACATAAGCTAGGGCCTTTTATATGCCATATTAAAGGATTTGGAAATTACTTCTTGTATGATGAGAGGCAGAAGTTATGGACAGATTGTATTTGTGGTATAAGAGGAAGAGAGGAGTCAAGCTGACCTCAATATATTTTATTTGGGTAACTAGAAGAAAGGAGTCTCTAGTACTAGATGGAGAAAACTAAAAGAATAACAGGCATATGGCAGAGAATAAAGATTTTAGTTATATTTGAGATGACTATTAGATTTCTAAATCTGTTGGCCATTATGGACTAGCATCCAGGCTGGAGATACAAAAAATATCAACAAAAAATATGAACACAAATTCACTTATATATTCTTTTATTTTTCTCTAACCTCCTTCTCAATTCCTTTCTTATCAGGACTACTGACTTTTGGTTACTTAATTATATTAGGTTCCACTGGGGAGCTGTGAAAAAAGTATGGCCCTTGTTATTGTTGTTGTTTTTGTTTGTTTTTGTTATTGTTGTTTTTGTTTCACTTTTTTTAAAGAAAGATCCCCTTCCAAAAGTCAAGCAAAATGAATAGTCTTTCTTAGTCATACAAAAAATTTTGAAATATCAAACTTGCTAATTTAGTTGGAGTGATTAGAATGGCATTGTTAATTAGAAGAGATATAGAGAGAGATAGGAAGAAATAAGAATAGACTTTCTGCAAGAAAGGAAAAATGTTGACATAGAAGGTGGATAACAACTTTCACAAAATTCATTCACTCTGAAAGATGTCCAGTCTGACATGCTCTGCAGTGCTATGATGATGTTATACTTCCACAAAGAGAGCAGAACATTGTATCAATGAGTTTAAGTATCAGAAAAAAGAATGGCAACCAAATTTGATACCTCTCCAAGGGGAAGAAAAGTGGCTCTGCTAGGCCCTGAATAAATAATAGAGATACAAGAAAATCTAGGGGGGGATTTGTGTTTTGTTCTCAGACAGATCTGAAGCATCAAAATTGAGACAGACAAGACTTTACGTGGGCAAGGAAGGGAGGGGAGGGGAGGTAGGGGAGAGAGAGAGATTGTGTTATAAATGATAAAAAAAGGAAGGAAGGAAGGAAAGAAAGAAGGAAGGAATAAAAGCAGATAGAAAACATATTACAAGATGATGAGTTGCTAGAAAGTGTTGCTTAGCCTGGAGTGGACATATACAGAAGGAAGATGAAACTTCTGTGTAGCTTCAGAGGGCTGAAGTCACAAATTGCCTAAGCTCAGACTCAAAGTATCTGGTCTCTTCTCCTTGCTAGCTATGTCAACCAAAGCAAGTTGCTATACTGCCTTGTGTCTTAGACATGTCTTCTGTAAAATGGGAATAATAACAGCATCTACTTTAAAGTATTATGAAGATTAAGTAAAATAACTTCAATAAAATAAATGAATAGAGAAAGGCTGGGAAAAATATCCCTGGATTGGGACTGGCTCCTAGTATTAAAAAGGGATAGAATACTAATTCATCCTTGTTCCAAGATCAGTCTGGTACTGAAGGTAGATAATCTAATAGTTAAAACATGTGACACAGCAGAAGTAGGTACTTTCAGTGGATTTGTCTATTCAAAAGAGGATTTAAGTTAATAGCTAAAAAGTATGTGGGAAGATGGATATGGGGAACAAGATTTAATTCCCTGGAGAAAAATTAGAGAAACAAGCTCAGAAAAGTGTCAGGATCTCATTTGGGTAAACTTGGGTTCATTCAGTTTGGGTTGTAGTCCCCACTAGGGAAACCAAGGCAGAAACCTAACCACATAGTTTGCTCTAACACAAAGTATTCAAGGCAGACTCACTTGCCATATTGGTTTCCAGGAATTTTTTAAAATCCTTTCCAGATTTTATCTTCATGTGATACTGAGTCTCCTCGAGTTCTCCCAGCCCTGACTAAATTGAACTCTGGATTTGAGTAGTAGTAGATACACAGTGAAAGCTATATGTGATTAGGACTGAACTGAGAAATCTCGAACAGATATGCCTCATTGTTGGGAATTTTTTTTTTTTAATAACAGAGAAAATTGTTAAGGAGTTAGTGAGTACTCTGTTCCTGGAAATCCTAGAGCATGAAAGGACATTTCTTGGCAAGGAAATTGTGAACATTCATATATCATGAAGGGATCTAGCAGACTTATAACGATATTGCTTCTGACTGTGACTGTTACTTTACGTGGTAAAGTTTTCTGCAGATGTAATGAAGCCAAGGATCTTGAGATGAGGATATTATCCTGGATTATCTGAGTTAGTCTAACATTCTATCAGATGTATTCTTTAAAAAAGAAAGCAGAAGAATATTATGGGGCAGGGTAGCAAGGCGGGGGGTAGAAGGTGATGTGAAGATGGAGTAGACAGATGCAGCCACAAGTCACAGAAGGACAACAGCCACCAGAAGCTGGAGGAAGCACAGAATGGATTCCCCTACAACCCCGAGAGGGATTACAAGTACACCTTAATTTTGGATTTGTGGCCTCCAGAACTGGGAGAGAATACATTTCTGTTGCTTTAAGCCATTAAGCTTGTGGTAATTTGTTACAGTAGCCACAGGAAACTAGTACAGTCAGATTCCAAATTTTCAAACTATAGTATAAAAATGCATTACCTAACTATAGATGGAGCAACAGCAATTAAATCCCATTTACTATTTCATATTTTCTGTATTTTCTTATAAATATTATCTTAATTTTAAATGTCCATTAGTCTAATTGACCATAGATGTTACAAAGGGAATAAATTTAACAGAATAGAACCCAAAGAGTTGGTAATTATGTAATTAGGGAGATGGTAGAAGGTAGTTAAAATCACAATGCTGTCTTAATTTTCTCTCCTAATACATAGTGCCCATGGAGAGGAAGTTCTCCTTATGTAACTATTAATCAGACTACAAAAATTCTTTAAGTCAGTCAATCAATGCTCTAAAAAGAGTATAGAATTATAAATTAAACATCCTAAGAAGAAACTGGGAGGATAGGGCCAATGTAGTTGCCTCAGATGCAAATTAATTTATTCATTCTTGCAACAAATATTATTGTGCCTCTGTTATGTAAAATACAATATGGTACAAAGAATATAATAACTATAAAAAACCAGAGAAATTTTTTAATACTTTTACCCCTATTTAGTTTTGCCCTTAACTAATTGTAAGGACTTAAAAATGTCACAGAACATTTTGGATTCTCCATTTCCTCATTTCTGAAGGGAAAATAAAGGACTAACACCAGTGAAATTCTTCCTACCCCTAAAATTTCTTGAAAATATTATTCATTTTCCACAGATTCAGAACCTATCCTTTCGTTTTTCCTTATGCACATTTTATACCTCACCTATTCATGCTGTTTTTCTATTTTCATCACAAGAGTCTATTACCTTTTGAATGGCTTCATTGAAATGAATAAATAGAGTCAATTCAAATCACAAGGTTAGCTTCTTTAAAATTTTCTTCTCTACAGTAAATTGAATGTATGGTTTCTATGTACTAGACACATTTCCCTCCTCATATTTAAAGATTCTTTTCTGTTTTGTGGTCTCTCAAGCATTTTAAAAACCATTCATTCAAAAGTAGGACTGGCTGGCTTGTCTCATATTTCCAAGAATATACAGTTATTCTAGAAGGCTTTGATTTCATTTGCAGGGATTTCCAGATCTATGCAGCAAGGCTCAATAATGTGTTTTCCTTGGAGAATATTTAGAGTAAAGATATAAAGACCAATGTTTCTCATAAAGATTCATCTCTCTTAGATTATATGTCACTTGGGAATAATAGCAAAATTATCACAGGAAAATATTCCATCCAATAATATAATTTGACTTCTCCCCATGCACTAAAGATAGCCAGTTAATTAGCATGCATATTGAAGAATAGAGGCAAAATTCCAAACTCAGAGTAAAAATAAAAAGTCTTATTTTATTCCCTACTTCATTTGTGTATTTGGATAGGTCTTTCATATTTTGAAGCCTTGGTATATTTATCTTTCAACTGGAGAGAATAAAAGAAATACTGATACCAAGCATTTTTTGAGTTTTTACCACAACATAGGCATTATGCCAAGCATATTATGTATACCATTTCATTTGTTCTTCATAATATTACTGTGTCCGTATCCTTTTTTTCAAAGAGGAAGAATCTGAAGTTTAGAAAAGATAATCTCAAGGGCACATAACTAATAAGGGGTAGATCAGGGATTCTAAAACTTCCCATGGTTGTCAGACTGAGAAATTTATGTCTCAACATCTCTGTATTATAAACAATACTGATTTCTATCCTCACAGAGTAGAAGCAACATGTGTTTAAGAAACTAATTTTAAAACTATCATATCCTATTCAGATGAAGGATGGAAATTATAAAGATGATACAAATGATGATACTGTTGAAGGTATCAACCTCAGAATTAACCTTAAAGGGGAAAAATGGTAAATTTACAGAATTTGGAAATCTCTTCCATTTATAGCAATATCTGCTGCCCCCATGTGGTGTGCTTTGTGACTATCCTTTCTGTGCTTATCTTTCTTTAGTTAAAAATACTCCTGTCTCAGGACCTGTATTCTATGATTTTTTTTTGCTTACTCTGGAAAGGAAGTAGATGATGAGGAATTATTATGTCGTGATGGGGCTTACTGCTTGATTATGTGTTAATGTGTATACCCAGGAATTTTAGTTGACTATTTAGTAAGCAAAAAAGAAAACTTATTGTAAAGTTATAATGGGGAAGTCATAGAACAAGTTCTATTGGAAAACCCAAAAAGTCTCAGTAACAGGAACTATTCTTCTATCTCTTTCAGACACCAATACCAGAATTTACAAACTCCAACCATGAATTCTACTCTTGCCTCACTCAGGTTAGTATCAGAACACTGGAAGAGAATATTCAACTGATAAAACTAAAGGTATGGCCCAACCTCTTAAAAGTACTAATTGGAGAAAACAAAACTTCTGTGGCAGAAGAAATCTTCAGTATATCTGTTGATTTTTGTAATGGTAAAATGGGTCATCTTGATTTACTGAAAAGTAAATGAAGATAAAATTTCCTCAAAGCATATTAAACAGATTTTGGCATGGAAAATTGAATGCTGGGTAACCAAAACCCACAAATACTCATTAAAGGTATTATGTTACTAGTTACTTAGTTATTTTTTTATTTTAAAATAATAGTTGTAGGAACATAATGCTTTGCCATAATGATAAAGGACTCTTTAACAGCATGATAACAGAAACTAGGAAAGTCACTCATTTGTCAATAACCTAACTGCAGGGGTTTTTAACCTGGTGTCTCTAAAGCATAGGGATCAAATGGATAAGATGTATGGCTTGTTGAACCCACAACAATTATATCCAAATATTTGAATGGTGTTAGCGTGTGAAATTTTTTTTTCTGGTTAGAGTTCATATGATTTATTAGATTACCAAAGGAATCTGTCCTATAATTCATCCCCAAAAGTGTAAAATTGTATGTATAACAAAATATTCCATAAAAGACAGTTTCCACCCTCAAGAAGTTCATGGTCTCAAACTCTTCTCAAGGAAAGAGATATATATTGAAAGACTCCCATACACTATAATAAAATATTTTTAAAATAAATTCTATAGAAGGGAAGCTTCTACATGTATATAGAATGCGGTGACTGATAAAAAATCAGTGTGTCCAACTATAGAAAAAAATTTAATAAAATATGAAAATTATCTGAATACAGTGAAGAGACAACAACATGAACAAGAAAGACTAAGATTCAGTAGAGAAAGAACATCAGGAAGATAAACTTAACCCCATGAAACTACTATTACCCTAGGGACATTTAATGATTCTAGGTATGGGAAGGGAGGCTAGGAATGTAGGAGTTAGAACCCATAAGACATTTGCTGAGGGACGGAAAAATGGTAGAGCTTTGGCAAATATTAGAGACCTTAAGTACATGCTTGTTCTTTTGAGGTCTTACACAAAAACCTTTCTCCAGACCAATGTTCTGGTATATATATACGCTACTGATCTTTTGTATGTTTGATTTTGTATACTGGAACTTCACCAAATTTGTTTATCAGTTTTAACAGTTTCTTGGTGCAGTCTTTAGGTTTTCTAGGTATAAGATTATGTCATCTGCAAACAAGGCTAATTTGACTTCTTCCTTTCCAATTTGGTTGCCCTTATTTCTTTCTCTTGCTTAAATACTCTGGCCAGGGCTTTTAGTGTTATGTGAAATAATAACTGTGAAAATGGACATCCTTGTTTCTTCCAGTCTTTAGAGGAAAGGCCTTCAAATTTTCCCCATTTAGTACAATGTTAGTCATGAGTTTATCATATATGACCTTTATTATTTTAAGGTATGTTTCTTCTATACCCATTTTGATGAGGGTTTTTTATCTTAAGGGATGTTGAATATTATCAAATTCTTTTTCAATATCTATAGAAATAATCATGTTTTTGTTCTTGATTCTGTTAATGTGATCTATCATTGTTTATTGAATCATGTATGTTGAACCATCCTTGCACTCCTGGGATAAATCACGCTTGATCATGGTGAATAATTTTTTTAATATATTGGTGAATTTGGTTTGCTAGTATTTTGTTGATGATTTTTACATCTACATTCATCAGAAATGTTGGCCTGTAATTTTCTTTTCTTTTTTGTGCCCTCATTTGGTTTTGGTATCAGGGTAATGCTGGCCTCATAGAATGAGTCTGGAAGTATTTTTTCCTCTTCAATTTTTTTAAAGAGTTCAATTAGGATTGTTATTATTTAATACATCTATTAATATTGTGTATCTTTTACCTTTTTTCAGTTATAGTTAGTTTAATGCTTTTGTATTTTACTTTTATACTAGAATTAAAAGTTATTTGCCTTCCACCATTACAGTAATACTATATTCTGTATTTGTCTATATATTTACCTTTACCAATGAGTTTTGTACTTTCTTATACTGTCATAATACTGGTTAGCATTCTTTCATTTTAACCTAATCCACTTAGCATATCTTATAAGGCAGGTCTAGTGGTGATAAACGCCCTCAGCTTCTGTTTGTCTAAGAAAGAGTTTCTCTCTCCTTTATTTCAAAAGAAGAGGTTTTCCAGGTAACCTATTTTTAGTTGGCAGGATTTTGTTTTGTTTTATTTTGTTTTTTCTCAGCACTTTGAATATATCAACTCACTCATTTATGGCCTACAAGAAAAATTTATGCTGAAAAATATGCTGATATTTTTACATCAGATGTATAGAGGGGTGTCCCTTCTCTGTGACCACTTTTTCCTCACTGCCTTCAAAATTGTTTATTTAGTGTGGATTTATTTGGATTTATCTTATTTAGTGCCATTTGGGTTTTTAGGTCTAAACATCCAGTTTCTTCCACAAATTTGGGAAATTTTTACTCATTATTTCTTGAATATATTTTTGGGTCCTTTTCCTCTCTCTTCCCCTTTGAGGTCTCCCATAATACATATAATGGCCTAGTTGATTGTGTCCCATACTTTCTTTAAGCTTTTTCAGTCTTTTTTAACCTTTTTTCCCGTTAGCTTCCTCTGGCTAAATTATTTCCAGTGATCTGTCTTTGGGTTCACTAATCTTTCTTCTATTTGATCTAGTCTGCTGTTGAACACCTCCAGTGAATTTTTCAGTTGAATTAACGCGTTCTTTAGCTCCATAAATTCTGGGTGGTACTTTTAAATATTTCCTATCTCTTGATATAATTCTCACTTTGTTCATGCATTTTCCCTTTGACCATGATGAGCATATTTATGAGAATTAGATTTAATTTTCTGTCAGGTAAATCATATAAGTCCATTTCATTGGTGTCAATTTCTGAAGAATTATCTTATACATTTGTTTTGAAGATCTTTGGTTGGTTCTTCTCCCCCCCCATTGATGTATATTACACAAAGTGAGGACCTCTCCCAGTCATCACAGACTGGACTTCTACAGAAACCACCATGCTCAGCCTTGCCAGAAATTCTGAAATCCTCTACCAACCCTTTTCCTCCCCCAAAATATATAGAAAACTGTGCTTTTTGTTATTCATTGTGTGCTGAGCTGGTAGGGGGAACTGTGGCATCTACCAACTCAAGTCACCATCTCCTTTCTCTTTTAAATTGACTGTACTAAATCTATCTTACCAGATTTTAAAAACTGATAAGACAGATGCTAGTTCTTTGGGAATCCCTAGGGAAGTTGGGGTGCTGGACACGTGGATCAACTTATTTTATCCTGAGAAAGAAGCTGAGTTCTGGGATTTTTCATCCATTTGCTCTATACTGAGCAGGGTATCCTAATCAATGACATCTACCAATCCAAGCCGGAGCTTCCATTGTCCCCTTGGTTAGACTGTGCTCAACCCATTAGAGCTCCAAGACTGACACTGCAGAAGCCAGTTCTCTGGAGAGCCTCCTCAGAGAAGTTGGGAAGCTATATACACAAACCAACTCATTCTCCTTATTTAGGAAATGCTGACAGCTAGGTGTGCTCTTCCTTGGCTTTGCACCAAGGACAGGGTCTCTGTTAAGAGATTGTTTCAACTCTCCCTACTGGCTTTAGTGAGTTTGGTTTTGCATTCTCCCAGGGTGTAGGAGCCTTTCAATTAGTTTCTGATTTATCACAAAGGTAATTTGCCTATAAATGGTTAAATTACTGTCTTTGTGGGGAAAAGAAAGGTCCAGGATTTCCAATTTTACCATGTTATAGACATGACGCTCCTGTATGATTTTTTCAAACAATAAAGTTTGATCATCTCTATCTTAGATGGTAGTCAATTTAATCAAAGGAAAGTCTTATATGACTTACCCTAGAATTTTGTCCTTGGCTAATTCTGTTTAATATATTCTGGAATGAATGAAAATCTATACACAGAATAATAAACAATGTTTTGAAGCAAGTAGCATGACATTGTAGAAAGAATATAGAATCTATAGCCATTTATTAATAAATCTGGGTTTATAACTATATTCTACCAGCTAAGGGAAGTTTGATTTACCTAGCACACCTGAGTTCTGTTTTCTCATCTGTAAAATGGGGAGAGCAACCCCTTTCTGGAAAGCTTATGATAGGATTAAAAGTTAATTGCTTGGCTCAGTACTTGGTTTAGTAAAGCTAATTGCTTGGTTTAGTAAAGGCTCCCTGCCATCTTGCTCAGTGATAATGGCTATATGTGAAAACTGTTTCCTCACTTATAAGCTAAAAGACCCTTCAAATGAGATAAAAGGGCTCTGAACCCAGGGTTTCTCATATTAAGAAAGGTAGTTTTAAGCATTTGCTTAGAATGTCAAATATTGCTTTCTTTTAAATATGATTCAGTCTCTAGATCTCAATTAAGTCAGCTCCTTCTCTATGATACATTTCTCACTTTCATCCTCAGCCTCCAATGAATTTCTTCTTCCCCTGTAGCCCACTGTATTTGCTTATGTACATCTGGACTCTGGTTCCATATTGCTCTGTATCAGAGTTATTTACATTCCTGTCTTTATTAGAAGATTCTAGGTTCCTTAAGTGGCCCTTTCTGATTATCCTTTGTACTATTTCTCCTCTTACACCTTATTCTATGCATGATAATAATCATCTCTATTTAATATTAAAACAGAGTTCTATGAAGTGTTCTAAGTGCTTTTTACTTGAAAGACATTTAATCTTTGAGTCACAATGACTCAAAGAGATGAGTACTATATTATGGATTATCCCTATTTTACAGATGAGGAAATTGAGGATATTGGAGGTTATGTCAATTTCCCAAGGCCACATGGCTAAAGATATGTAGAGTCAGAATTTGAATTTAGGCAGTCTTCCAGAAGCCAAGCTCTTAACCATTATGCTGGTGATACAGCATGTTGATTTAGAACATGGGCCACCTCTTGCCCTCTTTGTTGTTGGACTGCAACTGAGACTGACCAGATAGAGTGACAGCATAGGAACACAGTGCACTGCAGAGAATGTGTCTTTCAGATCTTAGAGCATCGACAGAAGTATTGAAACAAAACCATCCTATTCCTTCCTTCACACAGCTCCAGGATTTGAGTCATCCTTTAGGAGTAGCATGAGGCTTCACATAAACTGCCTCATGCAGCACTAATTTAGTTGGCAGTTTTCAACCTGAATGTACATCCCACCACAAGTCAAGGTGGATACCGTCCATGGTGGGAGACAAATAACGTCAAATATTTGTCAAAAAACACATCAACAGGTTGTAACAAGCCAGACATACAAACAAGCACAGGCACAGACATACCAATTAACTTGGTGGTGGGAGTCTATGGGTCTCGACTGGATTCTTCCTGATAGAAAGGAAGTTTTTCAAGACACACAGTCAAGATCAAGACATCATCTAGGCAGGGTGAGTGGGATGCATAGAGAAGGAAGGACCAAAAAGGTCTTTCTTACTGAGTTCCAGGGACCACACACTATACCAAGTGATTTATATGTTTTATTTTTTTTCTCTTGCTC
>VSMD01066211.1:0-25993 GCA_008750895.1 Mirza zaza | reverse complement strand
CGGTGGAAGGGGCAGAACTGGAAATATTTGGTGAGCAGCACTCATGAGATTCATGGCAGGTAAGTTCTGGGCCTTGTCTTAGTGGAAGGCAGATAAAATGCAGAAGGGAATAAAACCAGCATCATGATATGGAAGTGGGCAGAAGGTAGAGTAAAGGGAGGCTGGGGGTGCACTGAACAGGGACCCCTGCTTTTGTGATTAGGGTGCTGAACCTCAGGTTACCACTGTTGCTTAAAAATGGAGAATTTCAGACTATACCCCAGATGGGACTGAATTAGAATCTACATTTTAACAAGACCTCCAAGCAATGTGTATGCACATTAAAGTTTGAAAAGTTCTAATGTGTACAACAAATGAGAGCATTTTAGGTGGTCTAAGTACATCTTTTTATTTTAATAATTATTTGTGTTATAGCATTCTTTCAGTAGTGATACTGTTTTTTCCATTTATAGAAGTGATATTGGATATAACAATTTATTTCACTAAAAGTCAATTTAAAGAAAAATATTAAGTAAATTATGGTACAGGTAAGATACCAATATGGGACAAATTGTTAACAATGGTACATAAAGGTTTGAAATTTGGAAAACCGTGTCCCACTGAAGATGTTCCCAGCTCCCCATTTTCTCCATCCCATTCCCTGGCCTCCCCCGACTCTGTGTCTGTTTGCAGAGTCGCCTGTGAGCCGCCTCCTACAGTCACCAGATAGGAAGGGACAGTGCTGGGACACACAGGAGCCTGCACGTGGAGCGGGTGTTGCCATTCAAGTTCAAGCTATCTGGCGGGTGAGAGGAGGGCATTCATTTGCACAGTCAGGCCTAGTAAGTGCTGGGAAACTGGGTCACCCGGCTAATCGCTCCCTTTTCCAGGTACTATGTACACATGTACATGCGCAGCCTCAAAATCCTCTGTCAAACGCTAATCAAAATAAACTTGAAAATCCCAAATGAGAGCAATGGTGAACATTCTGTCACTAGCTTCCATTTGAAGCTGGTCTATTGGCGACAGTGCCTTTCCGAGTCCTCAACGGCGGGTAATGCCAGCCTCTTGAGGTGATGCCAGCCTCTTGGGGTGATGCCAGCCTCTTGAGGTGATGCCAGCCTCTTGGGGTGATGCCAGCCTCTTGAGGTGATGCCAGCCTCTTGAGGTGATGCCAGCCTCTTGGGGTGATGCCTTGCTTATTACCCCTGATGTGTTGGGCAGGATAACGACTCCCCCGAACTGTCTACGTTCTAATCCCCCAAACCTGGGACTATGTTATGCTATGTGGCAAAAGGGGCTTTGTGGGTGTGCTTAAGTTAATGATCTTGAGATGGGAGGATTATCCTGGATTTTCCAGGCGTCCCCAATATAAACACAAGGGTCCTTATAAGAGAAAGGCAAGCGGGTCAGAGGCAGACAGGAGATGTGACAATGGAAGCAGAGGTTGGAGTAATGTGCTTTGAAGACAGACGAAGGAGCCACTAGCCAAGGCATGCAGGCTGCCTCTAGAAGCTGGAAAAGACAAGGAAATGGGTTTCCCCAAGAGCCTCCTGAAGGAACAGAGCCTTGATAATTCCTTGACTCAAGCCTCACTTTGGACTTCTGCTCTCCAGATCTAGAGGAGAATCAATCTGTGTTTCAAGCCACGAAGTTTGTGGCTTCACACAAGTAACTTCACACAAGTAACGAGATGCTGTAACAAGTCATTTGTTACAGCATCTACTACGCTAATACACCCCCTACCCACCGCACAGGGAGGGGCCACAGATGCTGACTCCAGCAGCCCGTGGGGGCAACCACAGAGCCACCCTCTAAGAGCTCCCCTGGTGGCTACTATGCCATGAGTCTCACTGATGCAAACATAATACCCTGTGCAGTGGGTGCTCCTCACAAGAAAAACTTATTTTAGTACCTATGTGAGTCTTAATGCTGTAAATTCCATCTGGGTGATGGACAAGCTGGGCCAAAAGTGGTCTCCTTTAAAGACCCTGTTAACATAAAACGATTTAAATCACTCCCATGTGATGCCCAATCATGAGCAGCTCCCTCTGGGTCATGGGAAGGGGGTCTCACCTTCCCGCCCCAATTCCAGGTAGGATTCCGTGCTTGTAGGAGGAAGGATGCACTGTGGCTTCCTGCCCACTCTCCCAATTCTCCTGATCCTATTGTGCACTTACCTTTCAAATTTTAACACTGTTTTTCATGTTGTACCCTTGGACCCAGAGGCTAAAGGGCAACCGTTTCCTGATTTCCAACAATGGCATGAGACCCACGTCAAATACACCCACACTTCTTATGTTTGTTTCTTAATTATAACAAGCAAAACATTGTGCGGGGTGGACTTTGGTTTCCCGCTCTGTCCTCCTCAGCTGTCTGACCTTGAGCAAGTCGAAAGACCACTCGGAGCCTTGTTTCCTCACCTATGAAACAGGTGTGATGATTCCAACTTCGAGGGGTTGTTGTGAGCATTAAATTGTTGAATGATATGATTGATGTAGGGGAAGCACCTTGATCAATGGCCATTCATCAAATCGCAGGCACTGGGGCACTTTCCTATTAAATTAAATGTAGTGACCTCGCAACTGTTATTAGTGTTGACTGAAGAGATACGGCATTTTTATTACATCTTTTTTCCCTGGATTCCCGGGCAGAGGCTAAGATAGCATTTTCTTACTGTGCCACCTGCCCTCCCAGGCTTTGTACCCCACAGTGGGCCCTGCTGGCTGAGTCTCCACCATCCACTCCTCCTTTCTCCATCCAGACAGGATCGGCTTTCTGGTTTCCACCCGTCTCCTGAGAAGCCACTGGGTCCCCAAGTGCCTGAGTCTGCCCCCCCCAACCCCAGCAAGGGGCCTGATCGGCCTAAGGGATTCCCAGTGATGGTTCAGGAATGTGGACTGGAGCCAGGCAGCACGTGGTGTTGCAGTGCCTGGGTCAGGGTGGGTGTGCAGCCTAAGCTGGCCCGACTGAAATGAAAGTGTTGAGTGTTAAATCTCATTATGTCTCTCTCCTGGAGGTAACGAGCATGTAAGCCTATTTGCTGCAGGCTACCAGTGGAGGAAGGCTGAGCCCAGAGAGCCACAGATAGCACCCTGATCATGCCACACCTGAAGCTACCCCACCTCTGGGCTCCCTGTTACCTGAGATAGTGCATCTTCTGATTGTTCAAACCAGTTGCACCAGCGTCAAGCTAGGGGACTCTCCATGAAGAAAGTTTTCTCCTATATGTACATGAGCATGTATTATAAAAAACACTACTCCCCATATTATTCTTAAGCTTATAAATCTCCCTTTCAGGGGTCAGGGCAGGGCTAAAAACCACAAGGCCAGGGGAGATTAAGGAAAAGATCTGGACCAAGGATCATGCTTTCTCTTCATGAGGTAAGAAGCCCATTGAAGATGAGATGATGATTAATCCTGGGAGAGTTTCAACAGGAGGTGAAGTGAAACGCCAACCTCTGGTTTCTGCCAGGACCCCATGCCCTTGTGAGAGGTAGCATGGCACCTCGGGATGAATCGTTCAGAATCTGGACTCCAATCCAGGTCTCGATTCTTACTCCCCCACTCCCTAGCTGTGTACCTTTGGACAAGTCAAATGCAATCTCTCCAATTTACTGTTTATTGAATGTCTCCTACATGCTGAGCACTGTTCTAGCTGCTTTCTGTATATTAACTCACTTAACCCCCATGCCCACAAGGTGGCTACATTTTACTAATGGGGAAACAGGCTCAGAGAGATGAATAACTCACCCAGAGTTACAGAGCAGCAAGCAGTGTGCTGGGATTTGAACCTAGACACCAGAGACATCTGGTCAACCCCAACCACCTCTCTATGCTGCCTCTAAGCTTTGGAGAAGCACCTGGGCAGGAAGCTGAGGGTGAGTGACAGAGAATCTCCAATACCCAGCGCCTCTCCATTCTTTTATTTTTGACTCACTTCCACATACATCCGTAAAGCTGTGAAATGTGTTTCAGATTTCCATTTTACATGAACATTTGCTAGGGGCCTCCTAAGTCAGGCATGGCAAGGAGCTGAGCTTCCTTCCCTGCAGTTGTACTTCCCAATTCTTTTAACACCACTAAGCAAGACCCAGACACTCTTAACATTAAATAAGCTCTAGATACAAGAATGGAGAATTCTTCCTGAAAACTACCAGACAAGACCTGGAGACCAAGCTCTTTCTTTAGAGGCTCCGGATTCCACACATCTCATGTGCCTGGCTAATGCCAACCACAGTCCTTCCCTCCAGTTCTTAGCTGGCCACAATCTGCCAGCCCCACGCTGCAGATCAGCAAACAGGTCATCCCCAGCCGGTCACCACCTCCAGCTGGAATACAAGACCATGGCAATGCCGGGCCCACCTCTGCCAGCTCCCAAACACGTCTTCATCCAACAAACAGGATGAGTGACAGGGGATCTGCCCACCTCTCACTGATCATGGAGGACCGAGGAGATCACATATGCAAAAACACCTTGTAGACTATAAAGAGTTCCACAAATATAGTAGTCACATGATTAGTGGCAATCATTTTAATGCCAGTGAAAATAGCAATAAAAAGGCCACCAGATTTGCATGAGACAGGAGATAACAACAGTCAAGATACAGCCTCTAGGGTGCACAGAGTTGGGTCTCTCACATCAGCTGCTTTGGTCTGCTGTGTTCGCTAAAATTCATATGTTAAATGAATCCCCAGGGCGATGACAGTAGGAGGTCAGGTGTTTGGAAGGCAATTAGGGCATTCGGGCAGAGCCCCCATGATTAGGATTAGTGTCTTTATAAAAGAGGCCCCAGAGAGCTAGCCCGCTTCTTCTCCACATGAGGGCACAACTGGAAAACACCTTCTGTGAACCAGAAAGCAGGTGCTCATCACTCACTGAGTTTGCCGGTGCCTTGATCTTGCACTTCCCAGCCTCCAGAACCACCAGAAATCAATTTCTGTTTTTTATAAGCCACCCAGTTTACGGTATTTTGTTATTGTAGCAGCCCAAATAAGCTAAGACGCCCACTGTGTGGTATTGGGATGTTACTTAGGCTTAGAGGCTCAGCATCCTTGTCTGAATACATGGGAACAATGATGTCCACACAGTGATTATGAAAATCCATTTGGATTTAAAAGTGCTGTGACAAACATCTTTTTGTCTAAGCAGTCATCAGTCGTTCCCCTTATTCCAAAAGTAGCTCCTTGATTTCCCTCTGATGGCAGTCCCAACTGTTTTCAGTCTGCGTGGGGTTGCTAGTCAAGGAGTCCTGGCCATGCCAAGGATGCACCAAAACCCAAGCCACGCCGTAGCCTCTCTGCCAGGAATCTGCGTCCGACAATCTGAAGACAGGAAACACCTGGAGTTGAAGAGCTGTGGTTGGTCCTGCTGCCGAGAGCCCTGGACTATCTGATGTCCACTGGCAGGTCTGGCTCCCTGCTGTCCCTGCAGCTCTGTGAGCTCCCCTGCTGCCTTCTGAGACCACCCATTTGCTTGTCGGCCCGAGTGTATTTCTGTCATTTGCCTCCTAAGCAGCCCAGTTAACTGACACAGGGCTTAGCACAAGAGCTTACCTGGTATATAATACACATGCGACAGATGCTAGCTCTAGTACAGCAGACAGAATGACACACTCGGGGGACCCCAAGCCTGTTCATTACACCCCCAGCCTCCCCTCAGCCCACCTCCTTTCTGCCCACCTCCATATAATCGGGGCCCCTTCTACTTCCCCTCTACATTTTATTGCCCCTCCACAAAGACCAGGCCAGAACTTTCCTACCGTGGCTCTCATGAGTGCTGCTCACCAAACATTTCCAGTTCCCCTCTCCTTCCAAATCAGAGTAGGAATGTACTTTCTGGTTCCCTTATGGTTGGCTGAGGCCCAGTTCTGAGCCATGAGTTGTGAGCAAAAGTGACATGTGTCATTTAATTGCCCGTGCATGAACCCCCAGAGCTCTTATGCCCTCTGAGATGCTGACTGGCCATGTTAGAGATGGTGGCTGCTCCGTCAGCCCGGGTACCCCTACCAACCCACAGTGGGCATGTGGCAGAGTGGAAAACAAACCTTTGTTGTTAAAAGCCACTGGGATTTAAGGACTGTCTGTTACCAAAGCAAAACCCAACTGACCCGACTGATACATACACCCCATTTTCACCCATTTTTACCTTCAGCATTTTGCATGTTGGAAGCCCAAGAAAAGTGTTTGCTAAACTGTTTAACTCCCCAATCCACAACCACTATGCCAGCATTATTATACTGTTTTGGGGCATGTTCAGTGGTACAGAATACAGCAAAAGAGTGAAAAGACAAAACCCAATCATGTGTCCTGGCTTCTTACTTTTTTGTCTCTCTAGCAAGCATTTCCCCTTTTTGGTAATAGTGCCCTGATTTTCATGGGGAGATCCACTCTTCCCCAATGTCAGTCCGTGTGGTTTCACTGAGCGTGCTCCCACCTCCAACTCCAAGGGTAGGACCCCCATAGTAATTCTTCTAACCCTCTTCAAACGCCTACACTGTCCACGCCGGCTTGTGTTCCCTCTGCTATGAAGATTCATTTTGAGGGACTGTACAAGCCTGCTGAGGGTGAGTGAAGTTGATCCACCCTTCCACGGAACATATGTTTTCTCGGATAACTGGGTGGGCTGATGTGCACAGGTTTCCATCGGGACAGACAGCAATTTCTTACACACGTGATAGCATCGCCTCTCACCAGACCACACTCCAGAAGCAGGTGAACACCAGGCACGTGACTGCAGGGGAAGGATCCAAGCGTGGTGGAGAATGCAGTGAAGTAGGACTAAGGAATGTGGGCTTCATCTCAATTCTGCCGTCATATCCGTCCACTGGCCTCCTCAGAGGACAAGTGAGAGCTCAAACCCAGTTCAAACAACTTCTGCAAAATAGAAAATAAAAGCCTCTCCAAAAATGTCACCAGGAAGAAACTATCTCCCTTCATGACAGCACATTGCGTCTCTGTGCTGGCTGTCTTCTCAGAGCTGCTCTCCCAGGTGGCCGCACAGACGACCACCAGCAAGTCCAGGCATACATTCCAGCAGCTCAGCAACCCCAGGAGAAAGGAAGGCCCTTTTCCAACAATTCCAAAAATCCCAGAATGGGATCTCACTGGCCTGGTGTCACAGGCCCATCCGTGAACCGACTGCTATAGCCAAGGAGATGCAAGTACTCGGACTGGCCAGGACTGGGACACATGCCCGCCCTGGAAGCTGGAGGTGGGAGCAGAATCAATGAAACCACATGAACTGACAGTTGGGGAAGGGTGGATCTCCCCAAGGAAATCAGGGCACTGTTACCAAAAAAGGGGAAATGCTTGCTAGAGAGACAAAAGCAACTGTGGGCCACTGAGCTGCCAACCTGCTTCCAGCAGCAACTCTTTTTTTTATTTCAGAATATTATGGGGGTACAAATATTTTGGTTACATATAATGCCTTTGCCTCACCCAAGCCAGGGCTACAAGCGTGCCTTCCCCCATACAGTGAGCTCCGCATCCTTTAGTTGTGAGTTTACCCACCTCCACCACCCCCCTCCCACCTGACCAGCATCCAGTGAATGTCACTTCTATGTGAGCACCTTAGTGTCGATCAGTTAGCACCAATTTGATAGTGATGTGAGCATATGTGGTGCTTTTTTTTCCATTCTTGTGATACCTCACTTCAAAGAATGGGCTCAAGCTCTATCCAGGATAATATAAGAGGTGCTAGTTCACCACTGTTTTTTGTAGTTAAGTAGTATTCCATGGTATACATATACCACATTTTATTAATCCACTCATGTATTGATGGGCACTTGGGTTGTTTCCACATCTTTGCTATTGTGAATTGTGCTACCATAAACATTCAAGTGCAGATATATTTATTACGGAATGTCTTTTTTTCCTTTGGGTAGATGCCTAGTAGTGGGATTGCTAGATCAAATGGTATTTCTATTTTTAGCTCTTTGAGATATCTCCAAATTACTTTCCAGAGGAGTTGTACTAATTTGCAGTCCCACCAGCAGTGTAAGAGTGTTCCGATCTCTCCACAACCACACCAGCATTTGTTGTTTGGGGACTTTTTGATAAAGAGCATTCTCACTGGCGTTAGGTGATATCTCATTGTGGTTTTGATTTGCATTTCCCTGATGATTAGAGATGCTGAGCACTTTTACATGTTTGCTGGCCATTAGTCTGTCTTCTTTTGAAAAATTTCTGTTCATGTCCTTTGCCCATTTATTGATGGGGTTGTTTGATTTTTTTCATGTTAATTTTCTTAAATGCTATATAGATTCTTGTTATCATCCCTTTATTGGATGTGTAGAAGGCAAATATTTTCTCCCATTCTGTAGGTTGTCTTTTAGCTCTAATGATAGTTTCCTGGGCTGTGCAGAAGCTTTTTAATTTGATCATGTCCCATTCATTTATTTTTGTTGTTGCTGAGATTGCCTTTGGAGTCTTCATAAATTCTTTGCCTAGACTGATCTAGACTGGTGTCTATAAGAGTTTTCCCAACATTTTCTTCTAGAATTCTTAAGGTTTCATGCCTTAGGTTGAAGTCTGTTATCCTCCATGAGTTGATTTTTGTGAGAGGTGAGAGGTGGGGGTACAGCTTCAGTCTTTTGCATGTGGATATCCCGTTTTCCCAGCACCATTTCTCAAGTCAAATTCTTCATCAAGCTCAAAGAGAGGCTTCAAATGCCCTACAATGCAACATCATTTTAATGCAAAGTGACAGTGACAATCTTCTCAAACATGAGAGAAGTTATGAATTCAAGGAGAGTGACCATAAAGAGCTGCGCAAAGCAAACACGGGCCCCTTAGCAAAGGGGAATCTGCCCAAAGGCAACTAGCTAACAATTTAAGAGGAAAAGTCTGCAGAGATGATGCTTACAAAAAAGTTTCAAAATATGAATAGAATTATTTAAACATCAGCATTTAATGCCCTCAAATATTTTTGTCAACATCAAGCCTTTTTATGATAAGACTAGATTTGGGCAGTGCTATCTTATGATTTAGTTTTAAGAAATTACACATAACACACACCTGCTGGTGGTCGTCTCTGCTAGTGGTCGTCTCTGCTGGTGGACCTGCTGGTGGTCGTCTCTGCGGCCACCTGGGAGAGCAGCTCTGAGAAGACAGCCAGCACAGAGACGCAGTGTGCTGTCATGAAGGGAGATAATTTCTTCCTGGTGACATTTTTGGAGAGGCTTTTATTTTCTATTTTGCAGAAGTTGTTTGAACTGGGTTTGAGCTAAAAAAAAATAACATTTGATTCTTACTTTGCATGTTCCAAGAGTTAGTGCACAGTTACCATTATAACCTGAATTTCCTTACATATAAGTTACATTTTCCCCAACTAAATGGATGTGAAGAGTAATCTTGTTGAGGTCTTGATCTGAATTTCCCAGACCCTAATGGTACTGAGCAAAAATTCAGAAGTTGACTGGCTTCTTGTTCTTCCTCTTCTGAGAAATATCTGTTCATATCATTTGCCCATTTTTCTATTTTCTTTTCTTATCGACTAATTCTTTGTTGTTGTGTATATTGCAAAGATCTTCTCCTACTAAGTTCTCATTTCAATTCAATGAAGGCAGCTTTTAATTTACAAAGTATCAGTCAAGGGTTTTGGGGGGTTTTTTTGGTTTTTGGTTTGTGTGTTTGCATGTTTGTTTTAGATTTGATAAGAAACATCAGCCCCTATTTTAAGAGGATTTACTTTAAGGGTTCCCTGTACCAACTGTGTTGAGATAACCAGGAATTTCTGGAATTCAAAATCAACACAGTATAAGATGCTGATAAGTTTTACTCTGACTTTTTTCTGTCAGTATTCTTAATCAGCACCAGAAAATAACCCAATGTTTTCTTGGGATGGGCCTGATCAGATATACTTAACAGGGTTAGTATTTCCTTCACATTATATTGTTTGTCTTAAAATTGATGCTTCTGTCAAAGACTTTCAAGTTACTTTAAGTTCCTTGTTGGAAATTAGAGAACACTCTAGTTACATCACTGTTGCACTTAAAAAACATCAATTATGATAGCCATTTTTAAGAGATATCTGCAAGAAACCAATCTTGTCATATTCACCTCCAATGTAGAACAGAACATATTACTTTTATGAAAATTCTATAAGTGTGTTGGATTTCATTCACCACCATACATTTTTTTAATATTATTTATTCATCTGGAAGAAAAACAAAGTTAGACCCCTATCTCACACCATATAAAAAATAAATTCATGATGGAGTAAAGTTCTAAATGGAAAAATAAAATAGTATAAAAAGAAAATACAAGACATTTTTATCAGGTCTACAGGAGACCTTCCTAGTAAACAGGCATAAAAGTCAGGAACCTTAAAAGAAGGCAATCCAACAACATAGCATTTTTAACTTTTTAGCATGCAAGCATCTTAATCAGCACAATCAAAAGTAAATAAGCAATAAGGACATTTACCCCCATAAAGGAAAGTAGGACAGATCCTGAATGGGCTAATTTTGTTTTTCCTATGCAGTCGAAGAAGTCCAGGCTTCTATCTTGCTATTCTGCCATCCTCAGCTCTTTGGCTTTTGGCCTTGGGTTCATCTCAAGATGTTGTAAATACTGCAAGCACCACATCCTCTCTCAGTGATGTCCAGAGGCAAAAGAAGGACAGACAGCTCTCTTTGGCTCCCTTTTTAACAGTGTGAAACTGTCTCACAGATTTCCCTTCTCTGAAATCCTGGGTACGTTTTCCTTCACATTAGCCACCATTCCATCACAACCTATGCCTAAACCACATAACTAGTAGGAGGAGACAGACGACCTCCCTTGGCTAAACTAGTCAAGATTCACCCTCTGGGGCTAGGGAGAAGCCCATTCCCTATGTCCCTGAAGCTCAGGGCTGACCCTGTTAGCAAGGAAAAAGGGGGAATGCGAAGGTTAAACCACCCACAGTACCTAACATGGACAACATAACTACTCTCCTCAACATCAACAAACAATTACTAAGCTTAGAATATGTGCCCAGCTGACCTCTCGAAGTTCAAGACTAGTATAAGAGTCAGCAAACTTTTTCTGTAAAAGGCCAGGTGATAAATATTTTAGGCTTTGAGGGTCATCTGTTCTCCTGCACAACTACTCAACCCTGATACTGTAGCTCAAAAGCAGCCATATACAATATGTAAACCAATGGGCATACCCATCTTCCAATAAAACTTTATAAAAATAAGTAGCAAGCCAAATTTTGACCCAAGAGCTGTAGTCTGTGAATCCCTGGTCTGGTGGAAAGATAAACAAGCGGGCTGAGTGTGGTGGCTCACACCTGTAATCTCAGCACTTTGGGAGGCTGCAGCAAGAGGATTGCTTGAGGCCAGGAGTTCAAGACCAGCCTGAGCAAAAAGTAAGAAAAATTAGCCAGGCGTGGTGGCACGCACCTGTGATCCTAGTTACTTGGAAGGCTGAGGCAGAAGCGTTGCTTGAGCCCAGAAGTTCAAGGCTGCAGTGAGCTATGATAACATCCCTGAACTCTACCCTGGGCAATAGAGCAAGACACTGTCTCTAAAAACTAAAAATAAAAACACATATAGATCAATATCTCATATTGGCTGTAAACACATTTTGTCTGGCAAACCCAGGGTTTAAGCAAGACATGTGCTTTCCAATCTACCACAGTCGCCACGATTCCCTACTGTCTTATGCCATGCCACTTTTCACATTTACTGTCATGGTGTCTGGGTAAAAGTAAAGGCTATTTCACCCAGAGTCCTAGGTTACATCCACTTGCTTATTTATAGCATCTCTAGAGACAGATTTTTTTGTTCATAAATTTCACTAACAAATACCATGTAATGAATCCGTTCCCCGGTGATCCTCGATATACCTTGGGACTACACACACACACACACACACACACACACACACACACACACACATACACATACATACACACACATACACACACATATACACACATACACACACACATACATGCACACACACAACACACACACACTAAATCTAACTGAATTATTTGGGCACTGACTTGCCAGGCATGCAGGCCAGAGGAGCCCCGTGCTCGTCCTTGCTCCGGGGTGATCAACAGCAGTCCCTGTGGACAAGCTCCGTGGTAACCCAACCCTGCATTCTGCTGACGAGCTGCTCTCAGTGGTTTATGAGCTCAGTGGAATCCCTCAATAGAATTATACCCTTTTATTGAGTCCTGAACCATATATTATCATGAATACTAAACCAGTTCAAATGGGCCATCCCCTCTGCCTTAACGTTAGACAAAGCCTTGAGCGACTGCCCTTCTCTTTAGAGAACGCGCTGTCTTTGGCGTTGAAGCCGCTGACGCCGGCGTGCCTGGTCTTTCCGCGCTCTATCTCCAGGCTCCAAGCCAGGCTGCCCCTGCCTGGCATGGGTGTCTGGGGTCATTTAGACAAGGACCCAGGGGAAGTTGAATGTCTCCCTTTCTGTAAGGAAAGGATTAGCAAAGAAAAGTTCCAATGTGGGCTCAAGGTCAGAAGGAATGGTTACACCTTGCAAAGAGCAGCAGCCTCAGGTGATGTCAAGCACATAAGAAGCACAATTTCTACCTGCAATGAGCCAAGTAGTATACCTAAGGCTCTGCAGAAGATGATGCTTTCTTTTAAGAGACAGGATCTCACTCTCTGTCGTCGGGCTGAAGTACAGTGGCACTATCATAGCTCACTGCAGCCTTGAACTCCTAGCCCCAAGCAAGTCTTCCACCTCAGCCTCCCAAGTAGCTAGGACTACAGCTATGCACCACCATACCCAGCTAATTTTTTAATGTGTGTGTGTATGTGTGTGTGTGAGAGAGAGAGAGAGAGAGAGAGAGAGAGAGCGAATCTCCCTACATTAACCAGGCGCTCAGCTGGTCTCCAACACCTGGCCTCCTTCTCAGCCTCCCAAAGTGCTGGGATTCCAGGTGTGAGCCGCCATACCCGGCCTTTCTTCAGTGATTCTAAAAAAGGAGACATGCTATTGATTTTCATTCATTCAACAAACATTTATTCAGCATCGGCTGCGTCTGATACTGTGTGGGTGCTGCGGACACAACAGGGAATGAAGGGACCCAGGTCTGGCAGTGGGGGGCGATGTCGAGGGGAGCTGGGGGCAGGCAGGAAACAGGTGACCGAGTCCAGGATATGAAGAATCACCGTAAGTGACATGAAGGAAAAGAACAGGGTGCCGTGTGCCTTAGTTTGCTGTGGCTTCTGTAACAAATTGGACGCCTTAAAACAACAGAAATTAGTCTCTCGTCGTTCTGGGGACCAGGAGTCTGGATCGGAGGTGTCAGCAGGGCCACGCTCCCTCCAAAGGCTCTCGGGAAGGATCCGTCCTTCTCCCTCCTGGCTTCTGGCGGCTGCAGCTCGAGTTGCGTCACTCCGGCCCCTGCCTCCAACTCCACGTGGCCCTCGCTGCTCCCCACGCGTCTCTCCTCTGTGTGTCTCTGCAAGGACTTGTGTCACTGGGTTTGCAGCCCACTCGGATGATCCGGGATGATCCCGTCTTGAGATCCTTAATTTAATTAAATCTACAAAGACCCCTTCTCCCGGATAATGTCATGCTCACAGATTCCAGGATGCAGGTGTATCTTTTGGGGAGCTGCCATTCAACCCTCCACGCTGTAAGGGATAGTGGGGTAGTTTACTTTAGATCGGGGGCTCAGAAAGGCCTCTGAGGAGGTGATTTAAGCCACGACCTGGAGGAGGAGGAGGATCAGGCCGTGCGGAGTAGGAGAGAACTGGGCACAGGAAGAAAGAGCTTTGGTGGCCGGAGCAGTCTGTGCAACGCCCGAACGCAGCTGAGCTTATAGAACTCCAAGACTGAAAGGAGGACGGCCAGCGTGGTCCCCAGGGCGAGCAAACGGCCTGCGATGTGCTGGGAGGCGTGGGCAGGGGCCTGTCCTGAGAGCTTTCGAAGCCACGGTAAGAAACTGGCATTTTACCTCAAGAGAAGGCAAAGGCGCTGAAGGGTTTGAAGTGTGAGAATAGCATGATTAAATTTACATGTCATCTTGAAAAGTTTTCAAATAGCATAGCTGGCTTTAAACTAGGAGTTATTATTGTTATTGTAGTTTTAGCAATGACAAATGCCTAGTATTTTACCATCTACACTGCTATGTGCATTAACTCATTTAATGAAAAAATACCTACAACCCAACTACAAGCCAAGACACCATGTGGTCCAGTGTCTATCTGTGTTGTGGATTGAACTGGTTCCTCCAAAATTCATGTCGAAGCCTTAACCTCCAGTGTCTCAGATGTGACCTTATTCCAGATGTCATTAGCTAAGATGAGGTCATAACAGAGCCGGGTGGGCCCCTAATCCGATAAGACTGCTCTCCTTGTAAAAGGGGGAAATTTGGACAGCACGTGTATGGGGAGTGCACCATGTGAGCGCAAAGGTGCCACGTGGGACCAAGGACAGAGGCCTGGAGCAGGTCCTTGCCTTGCAGCCCTCAGAGGAGCCAGCCCTGCCAACACTGTGAGCTCAGTCTCCGTCTCCAGAACTGCGAGACGATGAGCCCCTGTTGTCTAAGCCACCTGGTCTGTGGCGCTTTGTTATGACAGCCCAAGTAGACTCCGAGAGTCTGATATAACAGTTTGGGAAGTGAGGTCTAGAAACCAAAAATAATTAGAAGCAATTCCAATCTTTACCTGCGTCTCTTCTAGAACCTGGAAGGGGATCTAAGTCACAACCCACACTGACACTTAATCAAACCGTCTCCCTCCACTGTTGCTCCTCTCACCTTCCCTTCCAACCCACGGGGACCCAGCAGCCCTCTCCTCGCGCCTCAGCCCGGACTAACGCCCCACCAACACCGCTCCCCAAATCCTAGAATATGGTTCTTGACGCCCTCGTCCCTCACACCCACTTCCTGGATCTGTTCTATTTTTCTCT
This sequence comes from Mirza zaza, assembly GCA_008750895.1. Lineage (NCBI taxonomy): Eukaryota > Metazoa > Chordata > Mammalia > Primates > Cheirogaleidae > Mirza > Mirza zaza. Next base: position 11,134 of record VSMD01066211.1, on the reverse strand, counting down.
CCAGCGGTTCTTTCTTTCTCAAGTGCTCACCACAATCTCCTCGCCAAGGGCTGCCCCATCAGCACCAGGCCCAGGAGCCCTGGGTCCTGTCCGCAGAGAGAGGCAGAGCCTGAGAAGACAGAGAAGGAGCCCTCTCTCTGTGTCCCTCTCTCCCCCTCCTCCCCTCTCTCCATCTCTCTTTCCCTCTCTCTGTATCTTTCCCTCTCTCTCTCCTTCCCTCTCCCTCTCTTTCTCTCCCTCCCTTTCTCGGTCTGAGGAGAGGGATAGGGCAGGAGTATAAACATGGTGCCATATCTTTTCCATTTCTTTTCACACACAATTTTTTAAAATTTTAACAACCTCCCTAAGGGCAGAAACTACATTTGTACACGCTTGCCTTCCCCACACTATGGAGCAGAGCACTTTGCACAAAGGTGAGACAAAAGGACAACACAAGCCCAAGCCCCTGAATCCTCGCTCTACAAGCCAGCATTCTTCCTGCACCACCGACAAAGCAACGGCGCCCAAACTGTCTGGTCTTAATTAAGCTTTGGTGGCAACTGCCATGAGTGACTGGTGACATTTTTCCATCCACTCATCACTCCTAAAAATGGCCTGGCTCCTGCTACCGAGGACTCAACAGCCCAAGGCGGCCAGAAGCATAGGTGAGGGAGGGCTCGGAGCTGTGGGGGGGTGGGGGAGGGGAGGGACCGCTGCAGGGTCTGGGCCTGCTCCCACCAGACTAGACTGGCTAGACCAGCCCTGACAGCAAAACCCCTTCCACCCAGGCAGTTCTGTCAGGCACAATGCCAAAGGGGAGAGGGAAGCAGAGAGGGGTGTCTCCAGGAGAACCGGGGCCAGCCCGAGGCCACGCTTCTCTGGAGGAAGGGACTGGACCTACCTGACTCTGCTGTCTCCTTCCATCTCCCTCCACCCTCCGGCCAGGCTCCCGGCCCCGGCAGGTGTGCTGCTAAGCCGGTAGCTGTCTGGGTGGATGAAAGAGCAACCAAAGTCTCTCTTCCCTTCCTGACTACGAGTCTTCAGGGACTTGGCAAATCCCACAAGGTCACATTGGTCTCTGCTGCCAACTTCCCAGTCTGAAAACGGAGGTTCAGGGTTTCTCAGAACCCCAGAGTCCCCAAAGATGTTCAGGGGCTGTGAGGAAGAGCGCATCTAAGGCACCCGTTAGAGAACCTCGTGTATTGAAACTTGCTAACTTCAAGCGTTTGTGTGATCGTTTTAATTTTACCCTTTCTAATGTTTTGCACACCTCTCTCTCCAAATCCAAACATTGCTAAGCTCCTACTGCGCATGAGGTGCCGCGGGGCAGGGAGTCTGCAAACTTTAAAGCTTGCATTATCCCCCAAGGAATTCTGACACTCTGCGTAGGCCCCTGCACATTGTGGCTGACATCTAAAATTTTTATCATAAATTTAAACTGTACAAAGCATGCAATTTCCACTGTATTGTAAATATTGACATTTTATAAATAAAATTGTGACATCATTCTTTTAAATGTTTCCCATGGAATCTAAATACCACAGCAATTTGATACCCACCATCAGCTATTTTAAAAAATACATGAACAAACTCTTCTTTATGAGTCATAAAATTTTACATTTTTTTCTTTTTCATCCTTAAAATCAAATTTGTTCTAATACAATTTTTATGCTAGAAATTCCTTTATAATCACCTTATTATCATAATTCTATGGGAGAAAAATATGTATATAAATTGAAATTCTAATTTCCTTTTTACTTCCTGCAACCACTAGGCTCTGAGTGTTAAAGATTTTCCTCTGGACTGAGTTATCACTGCAATTATTATTTGTACACAGTTGATCAAGGCAATATAAATATATTCAAATTTTTGTGCATGAGATTAAATATACTCATACACTTTATTGAAAATATATGTCTTCATCAGGTTGAGGGCAACATGAAGCCATCACAGACAGACATGACTATTTTGAACATCACTGTTTGGCATTTCAAGGCAGGGAGGGTTGGGTCTTTCCTTGTAATATAAGAAAAACATTCTGGAAAGTGTAGGAGGGAAAAGAACATCAGCCTCCAATGCAGGCACATCCTCAGGCAGATGTGCATTATCAAAAAGACGTGTAAATGGATTCCTTTGAAACTGCCTCTGCCCACATACCCCTTGGAAAGTTCTCCCACACCTCCAGGGGTATCAGTAGCTATGTCTGAAGACCAAGTCATAGATAATTCAGGTCAAGACACAATTTCAGTCTTTCAGGAATTTATATCTAGGTATGGAGTTGGGCTATAACCACTTCCTTCACCTGCGATTCATAACAGTAAAAGATCTAAGAATTATTCAATTATTCGAGGCCAGGTGCGGTGGCTCACACTTGTAATCCTAACACTCCAGGAGGTCGAGGCGGGCAGATTGCTCAAGGTCAGGAGTTTGAGACCAGCCTGAACAAGAGCCAGACCCCGTCTCTACTAAAAAGAGAAAGAAATTAATTGGCCAACTAAAAAAATAGAGAGACAAAAAAAATTAGCCAGGCATGGAGGCACATGCCTGTATTCCCAGCTACTAGGGAGGCTGAGGCAGGAGGATCGCTTGAGCCCAGGAGTTTGAGGTTGCAGTGAGCTAGGCTGACGCCACAACACTCACTGTAGCCTGGGCAACAAAGTGAGACTCTGTCTCAAAATCAAAAAAAAAAAAGAATTGTTCAGGACAACAGATATGCTGGGCAGAATAATGGCCTCCAAAGACATCCATATCCTACTCCCTGGAACCCGTGAGTATCTTACCTTGTGTGGCAAAGAGGAATCAAGGTTGCCAGTCAGCAGGGCTTAAAACAGGAAGGCTATCCTGGAGTATCCAGGTGGGCCCAGTGGAATCACAAGGGTCCGTAAGACATTAACTGCCATGTGAGTTGTATTTAACTGACACTGGTTTTGAGCCCAGGGCCTTGTGAAGCATGTATAACTCACAAATCTCTTCGCCTTGGGAGCCTCGTGAACTATTTTTCAAGGTTGTATATAACTCACACAGAAAACAATAAAAAATAAATTTTTCATTAAATTAGAAAGGATCATTTTGTTTTCAAAGTTTTTATTCTATTTTCATAATAAAACATTGTGGCCCCAAGGAAAAATATCATTTTAAAACATCACAGACTGATAGACATTATGAAATGAGAGGAAACTGTTTGCAAAAGGGATGTGTGGAACAGTTCTCTTTATATGCAAATATATATGAATATACATATTTAAAACAGGAAGAATTTATGCCAAGATGCTAACAGAAGGCTGGCTTTTATTCTTTCTGATTATCTGGGGATTCCAAATATTTTACAAGAAATTTGCAATTTATTTCTGAAATAAAGAAGGGGGAAATAAAAGTAATTTTTTAAAGCAATGGTCTATAATAAATTAAGATGTTTGAAATTCTAACCAAAAGTATTTTTGTACCTAATCTTATATTAGTGAGGGTTGCTAAGGAACCATGTGCTGCAAATTAGGAATAATCCCAACCATAGCTTAAAAGGGTGAAAACTAAAGCTGACAGACAGTCAGATAGACAGAAGTCTATGGACTGGAGAAGAGAATTGCTGGGCCCGTGTCTGATCTTGCTGGCTCCTTCATCCCCAGCTCATTTGGGATAGAAAGATGGCTCCTTCCCCAAGCACAAACAGTGGCGGGGATGAGTATGAAGGATGAAGGCCCACGACAGCCAGCAGAGCCTCCCCAGAGACTGGTCGGAGCCAGAGGGAAGCTATTCATAATACTCACCAATATTTACCCAACACCATGTGCCACGCACTGGGCTCGGCATTTATTCAATTCTCCCAGCACCCCCGAAAAGGCAGTGCTTTTATTATCCCCATTTTACAGAGAAGGAAGCTGAGGCACAAAGAGTTGGGTGACTTTGCCCCAGGTCACATGGCTAATCAGTGTCAAACGAGACCTATGAACCCAGACAGCCCATTCCAGATGTCAAAAGCTTACCCACTGAGCAACACTGCCCCAAAGAAGACAGTTGAGAGCTTTTGTGCGGGTCAAAGAGTGGAACTAAGACACAAGGCAGTTGTCAATCCAAGGGGGCTGTGAGGACCTCTCTTCTGGAAGCAGAATGACGAATAGAGACAGAGAAAGATGAAGAGGTGGCAATAGTTACGGAGTAGGGAGAACTGTGAGATTTTATGTTGGCATTTATTTTATGGATTTCCGGTAGGCTTATTGTTCCTATAATTAGGGTATCGTCTGATGTTTACATTTCCCTGCTTCATAAAGGAGAGGTGTGGTGAGTATGTGTGTCCGTGTGTGTAGGCATGTGTGTGCACTTGTGTGTGTGCACGTGAGCATCGTGCATGTGTGCACAATTTTACGTAGGTACACGTGTGTGTACATGAGTATGTGCATGCCGAGGGTTTGGGATCATGCATGTGTCCACACATGTGAGTGTGAGGATGGGTGTGCAAGTGTGATCAGTGGTCACACCCATGAGCAGCCTGACTGGCCAGACCATCACCAATATACCTGTGTTTTCCCGGAGGCAACTGGCCTAACTGCCAGCAAAATTTCTCTGCAGAAATAAACACCCTCCCGGAAGCCGGCCCACAACCCCATGCTGGAAGCAACAGCAGATGTCTCCTCCTCTGTCTCCCCATGTGCCCACAGGGCCCCACGGACAGAGGAGCTCAGTCCGAGCTGTTGACCAACTGAAAGCAAGCAGGGCTGTGGTCAGAGCAAGCTGGATGCATTTGCCAGAGGTGGAGTTAGTGGCCACTCTTTCCTGGTCTGACGACTCGCCTTTCACACATTTCTCAGGGATTTAAAATAAAAAAGCATGCTTATTCCTTCTCCCTGCAGATGCACAGGGTGTAAATGCTATCCACTGTCGAGTGCCGGCCCAGGCCGGGCAGCAGCAAAGGCAGCCCCGCGGGGCCTACTGTCACCAGGTGCCGAGAGGGAGGCCACATCTCCAACGCCTCCTTCTGATCAGGCATCAAATTTGACCCGCACATTCTTGAGCTGGCCTCTCTCTGCTATGATGATGGCCACATGCTCAAGCTTGTCCCTCAGAGGGTACCGTTCATGACCCCATGGGAGGGCATCCCTCTTATTGTGGTTTTCTTGGATCCAGGCAAACAGCAGAAAGGCAAAATCTGATAGAAATGTCTCAGCAAACAGGGATCTCCCTTGTCTAATAGACATTGGCTGTACCTCAATGTGACAATGGAATCACCCAGAAAAGGGAACAGCCCTGAAGAGCAGCCTCTCCGCAAATGGGGGGAGAGGGAGCTCTACAGAAGTCCCGTCTATTCCAGGGCGATCCCTGCACAAGCCAGAAAACCCTGGGACCATTTCCGAAGCAACGGGGCCAAGTATAAGAAATGGAGAGCACACTGCAGGAATGCAGCCTACTGAGTATTTCCGTTATTCTGTTTAAGCATCCAGAAGAAAGGAGTCCATCCCCAAGAAGGTGAGCTGCAGAGTAAGAGCAGACTGCGGACGGCTCACGCAAGGCCCGTGGGCTGAAGGAGGCAGAGCGGGGGATGATCCCTAAAGCACAAGGAAAGAGGGTGTCGCTCACAAGCGAATGGCTTTGGAAAGCATCTCTGAGGACCAAATCATTCCTTCACCCCACAGATACTTCATTGACATCTGGTCTGGCCCAAGCCCTGGGCTGCATGTTTTCTGAATGTGGGCAGGTGACACAAGCCAGGTAGCTCACAAAGCAAAGTGGTGAATAGGGTTTGGCTCCCTCTTCCCCCGGCCATCTCTCTCCGTCCTTCCGAGGGAGGCCAGCAGCCCCCAGCCTCCCAGGCTTCATCCACTCCTGCAGAAACCAGCGCATTTCAGGGACGAGGGACAAAGGGCCAGCAAGGTCAGATCCCACCACAAACCAGGGCAGAGGCAAGACTAGAACCCAGATCTCCTGCAGCCCAACTCGGTTGTGGCACCATTTCCCATGCAAGGATTGACCCCAGGCAGGAGTTTGGAAGCAGGAGACACTTCGTGGCACTTGGTATTCCTGAAATTATGCACAATAAAGCCAATCCTGAAAAATACCCAGTCATAAATGGGGTGGCATCCTAGCCTAGCACTGTCACCATTTCTCATCTGTAAAATGGGCACAATTCCTGGATCCCTTACACCTCAGGCAGTGCTGCGTATTCAGAGACCTCAAACACCTCTTGAGGCCTGGGTGCTAAGACCCGAAGTTTTAAATGCCTTAAATGCGATGCTAATGAGGCCAGGCTTTAGTCTGTAGGGAAACCATACAATGTAGATACTGTTAATATACCCATTTTACAGATGAGAAAACTAAGCACAGAGAACTTAAATAACCACCTCAACATCATACAGCTAGTATGTAGCAAAGGCAGGATTTGAACCCAGGTGGTCTGACTTCAGGGCCTACACTATGCACCTAAGTTGCCTCTACCTAGTTAGATGCTAAGCATCGAAATAAGAACAAGAAAATGTTGTCTACCGGGCAGAGAACTCTACTTTTCGATTATTTGGCTTCAGAGACAACAGAAATCCAGACAGCTGACTGAATCTTTTTCCATTTTTGTCCAGATGTTTGGCATCCCACAAACAAGATGAGTGAGAGCCACTTAGGAATCAGAACTGTCACCAGTAGAAACACTGCCTTGATACAAAGTCATCATTTCATGAATTAACATCCTACTCAACAATGTCTGCTCAGCCTCCTGGGGTACTTTGCTAAGTACTTTTTCAGGATCTGTTCTGACGGCCTTCGGTGGGCTCAGTGCACATCCGAGTGGCAGCTGACAGACATCCCGGCCATCTCTCCCTCTCCATCCAGTGCCAGCTGAAGTCACATCAAGATTTTTTTTTTTTTTTTTTGCATCACAAATAACACAGACCACGCACATTTTAACTTCATCTCTGAGATTAAAGTAAATACATAATTTTGGCAACTGACTCGGAATTACCGGCTAGCAGCATCTGGTTCCGATATTCTCAAGTAAATTATTGGCACGGTCCCTGACACATTTTTAATTTTAACCGACATGTTCTTGGAAACATGTGTTTTCCGTCCTGTTTGCATGTAATCAGTGAGAGAGGGCCCGGAGTTTTAAACAGGGTTTTCAGAAATTAGCTGCAATACCTGGGCGCTGCCCGCAGGCCTTGAAGAGCCGCCCGGCCGCCCGCCCTCCCTCCCTCCCTCCCTACACGGGGACGCCCCGGCCTGAGCCAGCCGCCCGCATGTTCTGTTCCCGCCTCCAGCGCTTCTGGACCAGCGGGGCCTCAGGTACTGTGTGTACACCGTCCCCGCCCTCCGCTCTGCTCCCAAACTGCATACCTCGCTTTTATGTCAAGTCCAATATAGCTTCCTTAGCAGTCCTTCCCCCCTCCTTATTCCACATCAAGAGTACCCAATTACATTTATAAATACTTATTTTAAAAATATCACAGTGGTTTCCTGCTGCTTCGAATTCTGAAGGGCTATGCAGGATTTCAGACTCTTATAAATCTTTCAAACAGTTCATATTTTATCAACAAAGTGTGCTTTTTTGTCAACCCTAAGTATAACTCCTCATCAAGGGTTTTTTTTCAATTATTTGACCTTTCCATAAAAACGACAAAATAAAAGGAATTCTTGCCATTTCAAAAGTCATTTGCAGTGCCCTACTTGTGTTCATTAATTCTGTTCCCTGTTCTCGCCCACCAACAAGAGTGGTGTTTTTGGTTAAAAGAGAAAGCATAAGGGTTGTCAATTCCAAAACATCTCAACAAAGGTAAAACGGGGTTATGGACCAAGACTTTAAACGAAAATTCCAGGAAGGCCTTGGCTTTTGTTAAAACTGAAAAGTTCCCAGCCCAAGGCAGAGACTTCTTAAGTGAATTTTCACTGTGGTCACGGGGCCATGTGGTGAAACATCACCAGGGACACGGAAGGGGTCAGCGGCCACTGTGGAAGTGGCCTCCGGGTCCTCAGGGTGCCACTGTCCTGCAGTCTACAGAGCTGTTTGGATTTATACAGGCATGTCTGTGGTGTGTTTTCCACTTGGAACTACATGGAGATACCCAATGATGGCCACTTAGAAGGCAAACCCAGGCATAATATGCAACTGTGAGCAAGACATGCTCTAAGCATGAAAACAATCAAGTGGCAGCTACCATCCAAATGAATGTCTGAACAATCAGGAGCATGATGCCTGCCTCAGTCTCTCCCTGCTACTATAATAAAATACCTTAGACTGGGTAGTTTATAAACAACAAAACTTTACAGGCATATCCTAGAGATACTGCAGGTTTGGTTCCAGACCACAGTAGCAAGGCAAATAACACAATAAAGAGAGTCACACAGTTTTTGGTTTCCCAGTGCATAGAAAAGTTACGTTTATACTATACTAGAGTCTATTAAGTGTACAATAGCATTATGTCTTAAAAAAAGTATATACTTTAATTTTAAAATATTTTCTTGCTAAAAAATGGTAGCAATCATCTGAGTCTTCAGCGATTCATAATCTTTTTGCTGGTGGAGGGTCTTGCTTCGATGTTGATGGTTGCCAAAAGTTGGGCTGGCTGTGGCAACATTGCAAAACAGGACAACAGTGAAGTCTGCTGTATGGATTGCCTCTTCCTTTGACTAAAGTATTTTCTGTAGTATGTGATGCTGTTTGAAAGCATTTTACCCACAGTAGAACTTCTTACAGGAGTAGTCAATCTTCTCAAACCCTGCCGCTGCTTTATCAACTACATTTATGTAATATTCCAAATCCTCTGCTGCCATTTCAACAGTGTTCACAGCATCTTCACCAGGAGTAGATTCCATCTAAAGAAACCATTTTCTTTACTCATCCATAGGGAGCAATTTTTCATCTGTTTCAGTTTTATCATGAGATTGCAGCAATCACATCTTCAGACTGCATTTCAAATTCTAGTTCTCTTGCTATTTCCACTCCACCTGCAGTTATGTCTTCCACCAAAGTCCTGAACCCCTCAAAGTCATCCATAAGGGGGGTTGCAGTCAACGTCTTCTAAACTCCTGCTGATGTTGATATTTTGGCACCGTCTGTGAATCATGAACGTTCTTAATGGCATCAAGAATGGTGAATCCTTTCTAGGAGGTTTTCAATCTGCTTTGCCCAGATCCACCAAGAGGAATCACTATCCGAGGCAGATACAGCCTTACAAAATGCATTTCTCACATAGTAAGACTTGAAGGCCCAAGTTACTCCTCGATCCATGGGCTGCGGATTGGATGCTGTGTGGGCAGGCATGAACACACCGATCTCTTTGGAGCTCCCCATCGGAGCTCTAGGAGGACTGGGTGCACGGTCAATGTGCACTAATATTTTGAAAAGAATGTTTTCTCTGAGCCGTGGTCATGGAAGACAATTTTTCCATGGATGGGGAGGTGGGGAGGAGGTGGAGCCCAGGCAGTGATGCGAGCGGAGTGGAGCAGCTGTAAATACAGATGAAGCTTCACTTGCTCACCCGCCATTCACCTCCTGCCATGTGGCCTGGTTCCTAAGTTTCACGGAACACAGCTTTTCCACAGATGGGGTGGGGTGCAGAGCTCAGGCAGTGATGCCCGGCCCAGTTCCCAACAGACCACACACTGGTACTGGGCCTGTGCCCGGGGTTTGGGGACCACAGCCGTAAAACATGCTATAAACACGTGTGCTGTCATCTAAGCTTTGTTGTTCAATTTATAGAGCACAGGTTAGAGTAGATTTAGCATAATTTTAATGGCCCTAGGATTTTCAGAATGGTAAATGAACACTGGCTTCAACTTAAAGTCACCAGCTGCACCAGCCCCTAACAAGACAGTCAGCCTTTGAAGTTTTGAAGCCAGGCCTGGACTTCTCCTCTCTGGCTATGAAAGTCCTAGATGGCATCTGCTTCCAACAGAAGGCTGTTTCATCTACATTGAAGATATGTTGTCCAGTGTAGCCACCTTCGTCCGTTATCTTAGCTAGGTCTTCTGGATAACTTGTTGCAGCTCCTGTATCGGCACTTGCTGCTTCGCCTTGCGCTTTCATGTTATGATGACAGCTTTTCCTTAAACCTCATGAGCCAACCTCTGCTAGCTTCGGACTTTTCCTCTGCAGCTTCCTCACTTCTCTCAGCCTTCACAGAATTGAAGAGAGTTAATGCTTTGCTCTGGATTAGGCTGTGGCTTAAGGGAATATGACTGGTTTGATCTTCTATCCAGACCACTAAAACTTTCTCAATAGCAGCAATAAGCTGTCTCACTTTCTTATCATCCATGTGTTCACTGGAGTAGAGCTTTTAATTTCCTTCTAGAACTTTTCCTTTGCATTCACAGTTTGGCTAATTGTTTGGTGCAAGAGGCCTCGCTTTCAGCCTGTCTTGGCTTTTGGCAGCTTTCCTCAATAGGGTTAATCATTTCTGGCTTTTGATTTAAAGTGAGAGACATGTGACTCTTTCTTCCACTTGAACACTTACAGGCTATTGTAGGGTTTTAATTGGCCAAATTTCAATATTATTGTTTCTCAGGAAAGAGGGAGGCACAAGGAGAAGGAGAGACCGGGGAATGCCTGGTTGGTGGAGCAGTCAGAACACTCAGGAAATTTATTGATCAAGTTCACCATCTTATATGGGTGTGGTTTGTGGTGCCCCAAAACAATTACAATAATAACATCAAAGATCACTGGTCACAGCTCACCAGAACAGATACAACAAAATGAAAAAGTTTTAACTATTACAAGAATTACCAAAATATGACACAGAGACACAAAGTGAGCACGTGCTGTTAGAAAATGGTGCCAACAGACTTGCTCAACTCAGGGTTGCTACAAACCTTCAATTTGTTAAAAAAAAAAAAAAAAGTGGCCGGGCGCGGTGGCTCAAGCCTGTAATCCTAGCTCTCTGGGAGGCCGAGGCGGGCGGATTGTTTGAGCTCAGGAGTTCGAGACCAGCAAGAGCGAGACCCCATCTCTACTATAAAATAGAAAGAAATTAATTGGCCAACTAAAATATATATAGAAAAAATTAGCCGGGCATGGTGGCACATGCCTGTAGTCCCAGCTACTAGGGAGGCTGAGGCAGCAGGATCGCTTGAGCCCAGGAGTTTGAGGTTGCTGTGAGCTAGGCTGACGCTACGGCACTCACTCTAGCCTGGGCAACAAAGCGAGTCTCTGTCTCAAAAAAAAAAAAAAAGTTATTTCAAAGCA